>LNAC01000213.1:4171109-4263085 GCA_002007465.1 Ailurus styani | reverse complement strand
TATATATATATATATATATATATATATATAAATGTGAACATGTGAGGAAACCTAGAAATCTACCATAAACTCGGGAGTGGGGAGACGGAGGGAAGCCTAGCACAGGGTGGTTCAGGGCTCCCAAAGATATGAGCTCCCAGGCTTTCATATGACTCAGGTCCAGACCTGGCCCAGCATTTCTACCACAGGGTCTTGGTTAAAAAGAGCTGCAGGCCCAGCCTGGATTCAAGGGGAGGAGCGCTCCACCGGGCTGTGAATGCTGGGGGGTATGGGTCATTGGGGGCCATTTTGGGACACAAGCTACCATACTAAGCATTTCCAGAACTGGGGTTAATCACCTCCTCCGTTCTCCTCTATTCATGTCTCTGGCTACCCAGTCAGCCTCTCCTTTTTCGTTCCTCATCATGAGGAGTGGCACAACCACCCAGGCCCTTAACACTGAACCCAGACACTTCCTGACATTTTCCTCTTCTCTCCCTGTCCCCCCCCCCAACTCTGTCACCACAAAGTCCCATGTGTTCTGTGTCCTCAGTACCTCCACTCTTCCCCAATCCCCGCCACGGCCTTCCTCTAGGCCACCTCCATCTCACAAGTGGGCTTCTGCAAACACCCCTCCAACTGACTGGTCTCCTGGCCGGGCCCTCTCCCGTGCCCCACCCCCCTTCCTCCCAGAGTGAGCAAGCCACAAACTGGGGGCCTAGCCTGCCTGTCTGAAGTCTCCACCCCCCAAGTCTTTCCAGGGCATGGCTCCTGGCTCCTGCGTGGGGAGCAGCTTTCCCTGACCACCCGATCCAAAGTGGCTCCCACATGCTCTCTGTGATGGGGCTCAGTTGTCCTTTCTCCACAGCGCTGCTCCTTACGCACAATTTTCTTATTTTTCGGTCCCCTCCATCATGATTCCTCTTCTTGTTTCTGCTTTCTGTTGTGTAGTTCTCATACTTACAGTTCTTTACACTCTATCCTTAGGTTGAACTGTACGCAGTTATTACCGATATTAGAATTTTTTTTTTTAAGATCTAAAAAGAAAAGTGTGGGGGGGGCAATTTTGTAGGGTCTGGCCCAATAGATCATGAGCTACTTGTAGGTGAATAGCTTTGTGTCTTGGTGTCCTTGGCAGCTGGTACGGGGTTTTAACTAGTCGGTCACATGCACTAGCTTTAGGAAAGAATTTCAGAAAGTCGGAGGAAGGGTAGGTGTGACCCCAGAGGCATGAACAAGAAATATGCAAGAAGGACAGAAGGCTCTAGACAAGAAAGTTCTGAGAGCGGGCGCCTGGGTGGCTCAGTGGGTTAAAGCCTCTGCCTTCGGCTCAGGTCATGATCTCAGGGTCCTGGGACCGAGGCCCACATCGGGCTCCCTGCTCAGTGGGGAGCCTGCTTCCTCCTCTCTCTCTGCCTGCCTCTCTGCCTACTTGTGATCTCTCTGTGTCTCAAATAAATAAATATTAAAAAAAAGAAAGAAAGAAAGTTCCGAGAGCATAACCAGGGATAACCTCAGTNCTCCTCTCTCTGCCTGCCTCTCTGCCTACTTGTGATCTCTCTGTGTGTCAAATAAATAAATATTAAAAAAAAAAAAAAGAAAGAAAGTTCCGAGAGCATAACCAGGGATAACCTCAGTGAAGGGGACGTGTCGGAATGGAAGCAGGGGCTCCTCACAAAGCACTTAACATAAAGAAACTCGTCAGTCCTGGAGCGAGGGGCAGAGAGACAAGGATGAACTCGAGAACACTCCCTGAGTAGCGTCAGGAGAGCCAAAGCTTTGCAAGAAATGAGTGTTTTCTGTTTTTAAGTTACTTATTTTTTTGACAGAGAGAGAGCGAGCGAGCGAGCATGGGCAGGGGAGAGGAGCACAGGGGGAGCACAGAAGCAGGCTCCCCACTGAGAAGGGAGTCCAATGCGGGACTCGATTCGAGGATCCCGGGGTCACAACCAGACGCTTAACGGACTGAGCCACCCAGGTGCCCCAAACAGGTGTCTTTTTTGTGTTTTGTTCATTGTTACTGTGGTTGCTGCTCAAATCTCCCCAGATACAGCGGCCTGAAACAGCACAAGCTCATAATTTGACAATCCTGGAGGTCAGAAGTCTGACACCGATCTCACTGGACTAAAATCGAGGTGACACAGGTCTGCACTCCTTCTGGAAGCCCCAGGGGAGAATCGGTTTCCTTGCCCTCACCGGGGCTTCTAGACGTGGCCTGCATTCCTTGCCTGGTGGCACCTTCTTCCATCTCCGAGGTCAGGGGTGTTCAGCCATGTCTGCCTCCTGCTCCCATCTCTCTGTTTCTCCCTTGCCTGCCTCCCTGTGATGACCTCGGGCCCCCCAGACTCATCTCCCTGTTGTAAGAGCTGCTGACTGAGCAACCTTAATTCCATCTGCAACCTTACATTCCTTGACCCGCCGCTACTGTCTTAGCCGCGGAGCATAACAGTCACAGAGTCTGAGGATGGGGGTGTGGTCATCTTTGGGGGACCGTTCTGGTTTTATGGGAAGTTTGGGAGCTTTTGGGGGGAAGAGGGTTAATAAGAAAGATGGATGAGAAAGGGGCAGAGCCGCGATGTGGGGCAGGTGGTAGGCGCGAGTGGCTGGCAGAGCCACACAGAGGTTGGCAGCCCCGCAGACGGAGCACGAGCGGCATGAAGAGGGAGCTGCGGTCCCGCACGGCAGCGAGATAGTGGAGCAGACGAGAATCCTGGCTCAGGAATTCAAATGTGCAAGGAAGGCCACGTTTAGCTAATTTCTTCAAACTGATTTCAACCTGACTCCAAGTTCCCATCCTGCCAGTTTGGCAGGAAACTCAACATAAATTATTACCAAAGCTTCTCCTCTCCCCAGAATTCAGAGGCCGCCCCTCTGAACAGTAACCCCCCCGCCACTCCCCACCACCTCAGTACTGCGTGCCTGGCGCTGTTCTGAGTACTCGCACGTACCAACTCATTACAGTCCTGAGACGAGCACTACTAACATCGCTATTTGACATGTGAAGAAACAGAGACCCAGAGAGGTTCAGGAACTTGCCTGAGGCCACACAGCTCCAGGTCATTATGGTTGTGGTTGACAGCCCCGTTGTCCTTCAAGGGAGTAGCTCCTTGCAGGTCTGGGCTGGCTCAGTGCTATGCAGGGGGTAACCAGTGCTAAGACGGGGCCCCTGTGCCCACCTCCACCAGGACACTACCCAGCTTCCTACCACTTGCTCAGCACTGCCCAGACTTGCTCCCTCCTCTACCCTGATTAATGACTTTTTTTTTTTTTGGCCTCAGAGAATCAGTTGCCATTAAAAATATTTATCATCTTCTCTTCAACTGATGCCGGGAAGACACAGCCAAGCAAATACTTCTATTTTGGGCCTCGTACAAAATTCCCCTGTGGAGAGGGAATACATGCAAATCCAGCTACCTTCACCAATCTGGGGACCAGGACTTTTTTTTTTTTTTATTAACATATAATGTATTATTTGCCTCAGGGATACAGGTCTGTGGGACCAGGATTTTAAAGATGAAAGCGTTCAAGAAATTACCCTGTCACGCGAGGAAGGGAGCGTCCAGCATCTCTGAGCTAGCTCCTTTACATCCCGGAGCAAGGCGAGAACCTGAGGAGAATCTCCACGCCCCCTGCTTGGGGCTCTTTGAGGAGTCTCTTGGGAGGGCAGAAGGTGCCAGGAGACTAGCAGATTTTGAACGGGTTTTTTAAAAATGGAAAAAGAGGTAGATTCCAAAACCGACAGATCCGAACGTTGGCAAAACCTTCTGAAAAGATTATTAAACACATAATTTGTAAGCCATTAGCAGAGGAAATGGTCTTGTTTCCTTTAATAACGGGGTTCTCCAGACTAGAGGATCGCTGGGATGTCATGTTCTGAGTCAAAACATGAACCTTAACAAAGACCCCCATTGAGACCTGTCAAGGTCAGGATAAAGAACCGCCATTCAGACAATAACCTGGTTAGAGGGTGTTATGGACTGAATGCTCGTGTCCCTCCCAAGTTCATGTGTTGAAGCCCTAACCCCCCATGTCATGGCATTTGAAAGTGGAGCCTTTAGGACATAATTAGGCCCTGATGAGGTCCTGAGGATGGGGCCTCGTGATGGATGAGTGCCCTTGTCAGAAAAGGAGAGACATCAGAGCTCTGTCGGGTGAGGACACAGCAAGAAGGCAGCCGGCCGGGAGCCGGGCTTCTGCCAGAACCCAAACGTGCTGGCACCCTGACCTTGCGCATTCAGTCTCTACCACTTCGAGAAAATAAACCTGTTGATATAGCCTACCAGTCTGTGCTATTTAGTTATGGAAACCTGAGCAGATGAACACAGATGGGTTTGGAGCTGGCTCAGTGCAAGTTCTTAAAGAGTGATTCATGAAATTCTATCAAGATGGGGGGGTGGTGGTGGGGATCAGGGCAGACCTAAACTGACATACGGAGGGTGCATCGTCCCTGGACCTATGCCATTCCACACCCGAATCATTTGCACAGCGACAGGTAAAGCAGCTAACGCACGTGAAGCCGGCCCCGGCTGGGGGCCGGCAGAGGGACAGCCTACGGGTCAGATAACTGAAGCCCAGCACAGAGCCTGGCTTCCGGGAGGAACTCAACCCACAGACCCCCACCTCCCTTTGTGTCATGCTCTTGTGTCTTGTGTCCCTGAACTCTTTCTTCTGCCTACGATGGCCCTCTGCCTTTGTCTAGTCAAGGAACATGCACTCATTTCTTCAGATCGCATTCCCATGTCATCTCGGTGAAGTCTTCATGGACCTGTGTTCCCGGGAAGATGAGCCCTCCCGAGTCTGTGCCCTTTGCTTTGTATTCTGTGCTTTAACATATGTCTTTCTACACACGGTCTTTCCTACGGTCTCCTTCCTAGGCTCCCGAAGGGCCGCGACTGCCTTGCTCATTTCTGTATCGGCGCCCAGCATAATGCCTTGCTTGTAGTAGTTGCTTGATAAACATTTGCAGAGGGAAGGAGGGAGGGAAGGAAGGAAGAGAAGGAGAGAGGAATCAAGTCGACTGTTGTGCTGCTCTTGCCGTAGGAAGGGGTTTTGACGATCTATTGCTGCACCCCAAACCTCTCCCACACTGAGTGTCTGAAAACCGTAACTCTTCATTTGCCCCTGCTTCTGTGGGTCTGGAACTCAGCGAGGGCTCCGCTGGGTGGCTTCTCTCTTCCACACGCTGGCCGAAGCCATCCACTCGGCTGTGTTTGACAGGGGCTCGGAAGGTCGAGAAGACTTCATTCACACGGCTGGCCTTCCCCCACTCCACCGTGCGGCCTGTCCCCCTCCATGAGGCTTGGACTGGCTCAGGGAATGGTGGCCGCAGACTAGGTGGACTTCCGACATGGTGGCAGGTTTTCAAGGGGGGTTGTTGTGAATGGCGAAGGCTCACAGAAGCTGTGGAGCTCGGGAGGCCCAGCCTCAGAAACTATGCAGTGTCATTTCCGCCACATTTTATTGGTTTCAGCAGGTCACAGGGCCAGGCCAGACTCCTAGGGAGGCCTCAGTGGGAGGAATGGCAGAGAGGGGTGTGCTGTGCTCCCGGAAACCATGCGGCGTAGCCAAACAACCATACTCTTTGGCGTGGGGACCTGGGTTCAAATCCTACCTCTCCCGGATGCAGGTCTCGTGTGACTTAGCCTCTCTGGGCTGGTCCCTCTCTCTGCAACATGGCTCTGAGGATAATGAGAGGGCCTCTTTCACAGGGTTCTTGTGGGTTTCAAAGGAGCTCATGCATTTGAAAGTGCTCCACGCAGACCCAGTTCTTACTGGTGGCAGAGCCGGAAGTGGTAACCAGGCCAGAGAGCCAGCCCACAGCCCTCCCCCGTGGCCCACGAAGCCCCGGGGAAGACTCGGTGACCACACAGTCCCTGAGGGCCAGTGCACGCTGGCCACCTGTCTGCTGAGGAGCCCTGGCTCATCCTAAATAAGATGCCGGTGTGGGACTAAGCAGTCTGGTCTTGTGCCTCTGTTGCTGGGGGGAGGGGGGAGGGCTATCGGGAAGTGGAGAAGGTTTGGCAGGGGGCTGGGGGGGCAGAGGAGGTGCCTAATTTAAATCCAGGTGGGAAATAAGCACAAGAGGGTATCGTTTTTGTTTTTTTTTTTCCCAGAACGTTTTAAACTAACAACGCTGTCTGTCCTGAACTCCCCTACCGTGCACGTGAGAAGCGCAGAACTCGACCCCTCTTGCCCAGGACTGTGGGCCCGGCTGGAAGAGAGCAGCAGGGCTGAGCAAGGATCGGTCTTGTCAGGAGGTAACAAGCAGATGTGCGCTGGTGGTGTGCGCTCCTGTCACAGAGGCTGGCCGAGCTGCCCTGTCTCTCCAGACTGGCCTCCCGGCTCCCCCACGGTCTACCCTCCACGCGGCCGCCCAGTGTCCTCTTAAATCACTCTTTCTTCGCTTGTCAATTTCTCTTTTTTAAAAAACAAATGTTTCAAATTCCGGTATAATTAACATACTGTGTTATATTAGTTTCGGGTGTCCCAGATAGTGCTTCGACAACTCTACAGATGAATGGATGCAGATGTGGTGTGATATATGTATTGGAATATTACTCAACCATAAAGAATTAGATCATACCATTTGCCACAACATGGATAGATCTAGAGTATATTAGGCTAAGTGAGTAAGTCTGAGAAAGACAAATACCATGTGATTCCACTCAATGCGGAATTTAAGAAACGCATAACCAAACAAAGGAAAAATGGAGACCGAAAACCACTCTTAACTACCCCGTTAAATTTCAGTCGCACCTCTCCAGAGGTTCCTCACCCACTGCCCTCCCCTCGCTCACCCCATCCTGGCCCCGCGGCCTTCTGCTCTCCCTGGAACACGCCAGGCTCTGGGCTTCGCACCGGCTGTTCCCGCATCTAGAACACTCTTCCTCCAGATGTCTGGGTGACTCGCCCCCTCACCTCCTTTAAGTCTTTGCTCAAATTTCACCTTCCTAATGAGGCCCACCCCACCATCCTATTCAAAATTGCAGCCATTAGCTTACTAGGCTGCTTGTCTTTCTCCCTTCGCTAAGCTCCCTGGGGACAGGGGCTTGGTCTGTTTTGTTTACTGCCAGACCTCAAGCCTCCACAGCAGTTGCTGGACCACAGGCCTCCTTAGCAATGTCTGCTGCCACTTCCTGTCTGCCCTTCTGCCACTTCCGGTCTGCCCCTTCTGCCATGAATACTACTACACTCCCCCAGCCCCTGGGATGCCCATGTCATTTGTTTGGGCTCCTGAAAGGTGAATAAAAGGGACATGTGCTCCTTCCAGAAGGGATGTTTCAGAGGTGGTATGTGACTGGCTGCAATTCCCCAGTCATCCTGGTGCAGTGATCGACGGTGCCTCCTCAGGCGGCGGTGGTGGCTTTGTTTGTCCTTGTCCTTTGGTTAGGACTGGGCACAGCAGAGTACCTGCAGCCTGAGGGTTCAGTGGCCCTGTCCTGAGTCACAAGGATATTGGGGAGATTTGTTGTTGCAGACGAATACAGTAGGCCCTCCGTAAATATCAAATAAATGAATGAATTATCAATAAATCCCTTTGTTGTCTCCTTTAAAGTCCTGAATTTAAAAACCTCACTTGATACATATCCTATATAACGATAGTTATGATTTTCTTGAGTGCCAACTCCTAGAAGTTTGCAAGGCACAGATCTCAGTATTTCACACCTACTTACCCATTTAATTCTCAATAATTAAAGGAGGCAAGAGCTATTGTTATTCCCATTTGTCAGAGGAGGAAAATGCAGGACAGAGAGGTTGAGGCCAGACGCACTGGTCTCTGCAGGACTTCTAGTCACACAGCAGAGCTCACCCACATTCGCTGCAGATGAACCCAGGCAACCAGCCCCCAGGGCTGCGGTCAGAGCATGCCAGCTGGCAATGGGAAGACATGCAATCATCATTCCCCTACATACATGCAGTCTCTGGATGTGGAGCAAGGCAGGAATGCGTGCTCCGAAACAGGGAGTGGGGGGTGGGGAGGGGGGCAGGCAAACAGCTTGCTAACCTGCTGAGCTGGGTGATGGGTCACCTGGATGATTCTATGTCTGGCTAACATCTCAGGAGGTTTTAAGTGGTTTAGCTGCCAGTAAAATTCTCCAATTGTGCTTTGAGGGGGAGAAAACACCCAATCATCCAAAAAAAAAAAAAAATCCAAACCCTATCCCTGCCCTTTAATTTTTAAATATATATGTATTTTCCAGGAAAATTCAATCCATATGTTTCTTAACCTTTAATACGCTGAACCGTTTCCTACGGAGTATTTGACTTGCAAAAACCTCAGAACCTTCCCCCACCTCCTCTCCTGTCTCTTGCACCCCCATGACTTTAGAAACCAGAATTCACATTCCAGGAAAAGCAAACCGAGGGGGAAACAGGAAGCCTATACTCTGAGAAGGCCCGATGGCTCTGGACCCTGNCCCCCCGCCCCCCCCCCCCCCCCCCCGGGGCTGTCACCTCCGAGCCGCACACTGCATCACACGGGCTGCCCTCTGCCGCTCCGTGTGTGTCCCGCTCCCTGAGCACTACTTTGGAAACAGTGGAGGCAGCTTGAGGGAGCTCAGAGTCTCTTTACACACTTGGAGTCAGGACAAACAGAGAGTACAAAGACTTATGTGAAACCAGACAGGGATCCAGATTTTTCTGGGGGAGCCTGGGCCTTGAGAGCCTTAAGATAGCTCTACCCATTCCTGATGGTGGCTCTTCCTGCGGGGCCCGCTGGGGACCGGCGAGTGGGAAGGGAGCACATACAGTGCTGCGGGCCTGAAATGCAGGCGCTACAGGGGTGTCAGGCCAAGCGCCGAGTGGTGCAAGCAATAATAATTATTAATGCCTGACCTTCGTGTAACACTTCATAGTTTTAAAAATGCTGTCAGCAGTTTGATGTAGCCAATGTTTTGGAGCCAAAATGCTTAGATTCTGATTCTTGGTCCTAGCTGTGCAACCCTGGGTAAATCACCTAACCTCTCTGAGCCTTGACTTCCTTATTTGTGAAATGAGGACAACAACTCTCACCTCTCAGGTTCGTTGGAGGTCTGTGAGAAAATGCCAGTGAAACCACTTTTAAGCTGTGCAGCTCTAACAGCTAGAGGTGGCTGTTGTGGAGTGGACACCTTGTCCACTTGCTGCTCAGGTCTCGATGCTCATGAGCCTGCCCCTGCCCCAAAGATGATACATGAATTTGAATAATTTTCCTTTTTTTTTTTCCTTACCTTCCCATCTTGGGTGCTCTGTGTGGCCAGCAGCACGTGCGGGTCCCAGGATTCTGGATGCCGGGGAACGTTCCTAGGAGGGCCCATGAAGCCTCCTGGGAGAGAACTCGTCCTCAGGGCACGGAGGTTGAGGGCACGCCTTGGAGTGGCTGTCTGAAGGAAAGGAGTGGCTTCAAGTACCTCTGGGGACTTCTAGCGGGAGGGCCAACCGACATGAGAGGTGGAGGGATCCCGCTGAGCGCCCGCGAGGCCCACACAACGAGGTGGCGCCCAGAGACGCCCCAGCGGCCCTCCCAGGGGCCCTTCCTGGGCTCTGGGGAGCACCGGACAGGGGAATCCTTTCCAGGGGCTGCGAGGAAGGCACGGCAGGGCGGGGGGCACTGCACACACCGAGGCTGTCTCGCACGCACGGAGACTCCCGGGGGGCCCCCCGAAGCAAGGGCCCACGATGGCGGGGGACTTAGAGCAGCACCGTCCAGTCTCGTGACCGCGATGCTCCTTGACTCAACAGAGGCTCACGTGCACGAGAAACGGGGGACAGCAGGAGAAGGCCTGAGCTCCTTCGCGGACCCCTGCCTGTCCCTCGGGCCGCCGCCTCCCACCCCACCCCTGCGCCGACAGCCCCTGCCGGCGCGGCCTCCTCCCGCGACTTTCTGCCCGGCCCTCACCTACGCCTCGTCCTTTCCCTCTGGCGCAGCAGAGTGTTGGATAAACGCTGGTGGAAAACGTATGAAGAAGTGGAGAAGTGAGGGCCCCCCCGGGCCCCCCCCGTCAGGATTCGAACCGAGCCCCAAACCCGTCTGCAGCGTGAGCTACGGTGCGTTCTGCCGCCCGGTCTGTCCCGGGGTCTGCGGGCGCTGCCCGGGGGACGAGGCCCCGCGAAGCCGGGTTCAGGCCGCACACTCACCTTGCCCGGGGCGAGGAGGGCCCAGGGACCCAGGACGCGTCCCTGCCCCGGGGGCCGGACACGGGGCCTCAGCGGGCCAAGCGGCGCCGGAGCGGCTGGGCTCTGCTCCCTGAGTCTGAGCAGGAAGGAAGGGCAAGCCGCCCCTGAAGCCGCTTCCCGGTGAGGTGGGTCTCTGCCGTCAGGCGCCGTCAGGCTCACCTGGGCCGCGCTGAGCGAGCCCCCGTCCAGGCCTCACGCCACAGCGGCGCTGGGCTGGGACCCAGGCGTCAGTCGCCTTTAAAATGCCCCAGGTGACTCCAGGGCACAGCCGGGTTTGAAGAAAAGGTGATGTAGGGAGATTTAAAGAAATCCCCGTGTCCTCACCCCATCCCAAACTGATGGAAGTAGGCTCTCCCGGTGCCCGGACTGCCCTCGGTCTGTGCTTGTGTTAGGTCTCCAGGTGCTCCTAGTTTGCCTCAGAGGTGAGGTCTGAGCAAGCTCAACGGTTCCCATTTTGCCCAAGAGGCACCTGCAGCCCAAAGAGGTCAAATTACCTTGGCATACACACTGGGAGCAGGAAGTGAATCCAACTCCAGGGTCCTGAAGCCCAGGCCAGGGCTCGTCCTGTCACAGGGGGCGGACGGCACACAGGGAACTCCCTCCAGCCAGGCATGTCACAACTCGAGGGTTTGGGCTGGCCAGTTTGGTCAAGAGAGGTTGTGAGATTCCCCCTTGACTTTGACCAGGGAACTTGGGGCAACCGCTCCGTTCCCTGATTTTTAGTAAACCCAAAGGGCAAAGACCTTCAGGGAGACATCGCCCAATTTCTGAGAACGGGTGTAGAGTATCTTGGTACTGAGGCTGATAGGGATGGTGAAGGTTAAACATGAACTCACCAGAGGCAAAAATCTGGAAGAAAGAACCACACCCGGGGGAATGTTCAAGACCGTACACACCCCACACTCGAGGAAGCTGTCTGGGGTCTCTGTGCTCCCAGCGCGGATTCCCAGGTCTCTTTCTGTCCCTCCCAGCACACGGTTCGGTGGGACCATCATGGGTCTGGAGACAGACTGCCCTGCTTCCCCTCCAGCGCCACCAACAACATCTGTTGGAAACCAATATTGAGTGCCTGCCATGAGCAGGAATGGTACCTTCTCATCCTTGGCCTCTCCGTACTCAGATGGGGATCATTAGTGCCCATTTTGCAGATGAGAAAACTAAGACTCAGGGAGGTTAATCTCTTGCTCCAGATCACCTGGGTAGGAAGCGATGGCACTGGGAACTAAAACCAGGTTGCAAAGTCCCTGCTTTCCCACCTGGAGCACCACGCCTCCCAGCACGGGCCTCACCCTGTTCACTGCTGTAAGCCGAGGCCAAGGTCTTTCACCTGCCAAAGTCCTCCTCCCCTGTTGAGACCTCAGCGAGGTGCTTCCTGCCCTGATAACCCACACCACAGCCTGGTCCGTCTGTCTCCTGCTCTCCTCTTGATCCCTGCAGACCCAGCCCGTGGGGGCAGCCTGGAGGCGTGCTGGCCAGCAGGGTCCTGGAACTCTCCAGCCCCATGAGGAGACGGTCTACGTGTTGGGGCGGCAGAGCCCTGGCTGCACTCCACCCCACCCACAGCCTCACGTCCTAGAGGCTGCTCTTTAGCTGGAGAGGCGCCACTCACCCCCCATTCCATCCCAAGAGCCCTCTTCCAGCTCCAAATACACACACCAGCCACGGCCCACCTGACGTGGACGTACTCAGCCCGGGACAGTGGCGGGCACTTTGATTTTACAGGACAGTTTTATTATTAACGTAACCTTACAGTAACATTAAAGGAATTTAAAGAGAAAACAGTGCAATGTGTAATCTTAACGACTCCTCTTCCACAGTTGTTTTCTTTCGTGCCACTTTCTAATCTCGAGTTGGAGAAATGCACATTTTTTAAAACTGCGTTCTAATCGCAGCGCTTATAAACAGTTTTGTGCTCTGCTTATTTTACTTCGAACCGGCTTATAAACATGTTTTCCTAAGCTCATCCTCACGCTGCCGGGATCTAGCATCTGCAGTCTTCTGTCCCCTAGTTTGTGCCATGGTCAAATCGTTCCTTCCCCAAAAGCTGAAAATTGCGGTTCGTTTCACACGTGACTGCGTGATGGACGCCTCTGTCCACACATTCCCTTTGCAGGGCCGCGGAGGCCAGGGCTGCTGTGTGTGGCCGTGGGATGAGAAGGGCTGGGCTGGGGGAGGGGGGAGTGCGGGCAGATCCTCTGTCGCCTGGGCTGCGTCTGCCCCAGCCAGGCTCACGAAGCTGGCTTCCCGGCCACCGCCCTGAACGCAGCCGCGGCCCGTGCAGCCCTGGCGACTTCTGCACTGTCTCGAGCCCTGAGACCCTTGGCACTCTTCCCTGCTTACATTTGCAAAACTTGACCGTGAAGGGAAGACTCACCTCTGAAGGCTGCTTCCAGAGAGCCGCTGGGTGCAGAGCAGTGTGCGCGGCCGCAGGATGGGAGGGGGCGCAGAAGGAGTGGACGCCACGCTGTCGTGGGGTCCCCGGCATGAGTACCGCGTGCCCCCAACCCTAGCGCTTCATGCACATGAGCTTCCCGCATCCCCTCACACGCTGGGGTAGGTGTTTGACAGAGGCGGCCCGGAAGGAGCCACCGTCTCTAGGAGATGGTGATCATGGGCTCGAATCTGTGCGTGTCAGCTTTCCATCGCTCCCAACACGTAGTGAGTTAGGAAGTCTCAACACAGCAAAAGTTGTCATTTCCAACAACCTCAGGAAGCAGCTGGAACTTTGGAGCCACACTCCATTGGGCAGGAAGAGGGGCTGGGGTGTCAGGGTGGTGGTGAGGGGACAATGAGGTGACAGGCAGAAGCTCCCAGGAGATTCGAAGAAGGAAGGCAAAGGTCTATGTCCACTTGGGGTTTTCCTGTCAACACCCGAGAGGAGGTTCCTATCCCTCTCCATTGTGGCTGTCATTTTTAACGTAGGTGCTGTGCCTCCATCTGGGCGAGAAGCTTCTGGAAGGCAGGGTCTGGGTTACACTCTACTTTGACCTTGAGAATTGATGAGTCCGCACCACTGCGGGGCCAGCCTCCTGAGCTCGGCTTAGAAGGATGCGTGCGATCCCAGTTGGTATAAAGAAATGGGAAGGGCAAGCCAGGCTGGGAGCTGGGAATGGGCAGGGAGTGTGTGCGGTGAGGCGGGACCAGTGAGGAGACCGCACTCACTAGGTTGGGTCTGCGTTGGGGAAAGAAACCAGGCTGGAAACGTGGCCCCCAGATGAGCCCTTAGCCTGGAGAGAGCTTCTTTTCCATGTCTGATTTTCTCTGGCTCAGAGTGAAGAACAGTGATGAGGGCGAGGGGGTTGATTACATTTGGCACCTTCTTGTGATCAGTCAAGGGGAAAAACATAACCCAACACTAGATTAGGTAAACAACCGAGATCCACGTTGCCAAGTCCAGACCCTGAGTGAAAACAGGCTGTCTAGTGCCTGTCTCAATTCAAACAACACTCTCTGATGAGCACAGTCCTGCCCCGGGTCCCAGGAAAGAGCAGCCAGGGCTCTGAGGGCAGGGCCTAGCCACTGCCTTGGCCAAGGCTGAGTTCTGGGGGCAGGTGACGCTCAGGCCAGACCCACTGCCCCGCACCACCAGGATGGCTGCTTGGGAGGTGGGGGAGGGTCCTTTCTCTGCAGCGCTCCCTCTGTTCCTCCCCTCTGTGGTTCTTCCAGAGGCTCCAGACCTGTCAGGAAAACCGGGGGAGGCAGGGACCATCTTCTGGAATGGCCAGGGCTTGCTCCAGGTGCCTCTGCACCTCAACTCCGGGGCTCCACCACCCTCACCTGGTTCCCTGGGGTTGGCAGTGGGGAAGGGGAGCAGCCCCTTCTTTGAGTCCCAGCCTCTTGGGCTGTTTGCTAATTTTGGTTGGAACTCCGGTGTTAAGTAAAAACATCAGGGATTCCTGGCAAGGACTCAGACGAAATGAGACTTAGAAAAACAGAAGAGTCTCCAAGTCTTCCCAAGCAGTGTAAGCAAACAACAGCCCAAGCTGCTGATGGCCCCTGGAGAACGCCCCTTGGCAACAGCCTGCCCCACACCACCTGCGTTTAACTGGGGAGTTTTCTCTGCCTGCGGTTCAGGTGAGAAATTCTGACCCATATGTCCAACAGACTTTTGGATATTCCCATCTGAATGGAAACACCTCAGACATAACAGGTCAAAGCCAAATTCTCCCCGCACCCCTGACAGCCGTATATGTCCACTTTGTTCTGTCTCTCTCTCACTCAGTGGCGGGTTCCACCCTCCTCCCAGAGACCAGAACCAGGCCCGTGGGACACACCCTTGTCTCTTCTATCTAGACACCAGGCAGTCCCCAGCTCCCCATCTTCCTCCCCATTTCTGCAGCTTCCTGGGCTTAGGGGTCTTGTTCTGAACTGTCACAACGGACTCTTTGATGATCATCCTACCTCTGCCCTGTCCGTTCTCAAAATCATCCTTGACCCAGCTACCAGGGGGATCCACCCAAAATATGAAGCCGATCGAGTGCCCTGCCCCCACTCCCTTGAAATGTACAGTGGAGAAAACAGGTGAAAACCATTACTTAGGGCGCCTGGGTGGCTCAGTTGGTTAAGCGTCTGCCTTCGGCTTGGGTCATGGTCCCAGGGTCCTGGCATTGAGTCCTGCATCAGGCTCCCTGCTCGGTGGAGAGCCTGCTTCTCCCTCTCCCTCTGCCTGCTGCTCTGCGTACTTGTGCTCTCTCTGTCAAGTAAATAAATAAAATCTTTTTAAAAATGTTAAAAAAAAAAAAAGAAAAAGAAAACCATTCATTGCAGGGTAGCATCCTTCTGAGGGCGAGGTGGTGGTCCAGCCTCTGTGAATGGGGATAGAGATCTCTGTCCAGCTCCTTCCCCTTGCAAGGAAGGGTGGGGAGAATGGGTGAGAATGGATGAATTTGTGACTCATCGTTTAAGGCAGCACAGGGAAAGTCTTAGTAGTCACTGAAGGTTCATGTTGTAAAAAAAAGGTGAAAGCTACAAGGCACGTTGTGTTAAGCTGGAAAGAGGGCTATGAACACCTTATCTTAAAAATAAATATTTTTCAGTGTCCGTTACCACCAAGGCAGCACCCTTGCCCCCTGTCCCCCACCTGCCCCCACCCCCATGCTCACGTGCCCCCAAAGCTCCCAGACTGTGGTCTCTAATATCATTCTCCACTAACAGGAATGAGGATTCCACAGAGGACAGCTGATTCCATGTCTTTAAGAGGCACGGAAAAAATCAGGATGGGGTCTGGAACGTCTTATTGTTGCCAGAAAGCAAGAATGCTTTCAGGAATGTCAAGGGCAGTGCTGTGAGGACCAAGGAGCCAAACCAAGGGGTTCCTGAACCAAGCCTTGATCATTAGAGCATTAATTAGAACAGGTTGAGCCAGAGAAGGAATGTGTGGTTATTGAGTATTACAATCCTCAAAAAAACAACAACAAAAAACCCCCAGAAAAACCCCAAAACCCTTAAAGTGTACAGAGAAGTAAGTGGTTGGAAATCAAAAAGAGGTGAATATAATGGGCTATGTTAATTTGTATTGGCTTTAGTAAGTGCGGCATTTCATAGAAACAGGTCTTTTGTTTCTTCTACTAATTATAAATCTGTTTATAAAGGATAGACATGTGCTTGTTTCTGACTGTGAAAGCAAGAAAGGATAAATGCAGGGAACTCTGAGTCAGCCCATTTTTGTTGTTGTTTTTTTAAAGTTAGGCACTGTCCCAAGACAGGACTTCTCAATCCTGAGGTCACTCAGGACAACTGAGCAAAGCAGGGTCCCTCTGTGCTCACAGTGGGTCCAGGGAGGAGCAGGAACTGCAGAGATTTGGCGCCTCCTTCCTTAGGGGATGAAAGTTCGAGATGACCCCTCTAGGTGGTAATACCACATCAGCAAGGAGACGCACATTTTTTTTTTAAAGATTTTATTTATTTGACAGAGAACGAGACAGCGAGAGAAGGAACACAAGCAGGGGGAGTGAGAGAGGGGAAAGCAGGGAGCCCAATGCAGGGCTTGATCCCAGGACCCTGGGATCATGACCTGAGCTGAAGGCAGACACTTAACAACTGAGCCAACCAGGCATCCCGAGATTCACATTTTTAATAATGCTAACAGACCAGGGCACTATATCATGACATAAGGCTGGCCAA
Source organism: Ailurus styani (assembly GCA_002007465.1). Taxonomy (NCBI): domain Eukaryota; kingdom Metazoa; phylum Chordata; class Mammalia; order Carnivora; family Ailuridae; genus Ailurus; species Ailurus styani. Next base: position 4,246,828 of record LNAC01000213.1, on the reverse strand, counting down.
GCAGAATGCCAATTCATCTCATTTCAGGGGAAAATATATGCCAGAAACCCGAAAACCTTCCCGAAAGGTGTGGTCTTGGTGAGTCTTAGTGAAGTAACAAAATCTAATTATACAAAGGAAACTTCTCCCCATATTTGATCTCTTCTCATCAGACTTCGAAACCCAGGCTCACAGCCTGACCCAGAATTGACACTTTGACCACTCAGATTATTTTTCACGGACTCTAGTGGTTTGAGATGCTTCTCTTTCCTTTGGTCTGGTAAGATTGTTAAAATCCCTAGGAAGGTAAAAATAGTATTTGGTAAAAGTCACTGAAATCCTAGGAAGGTGTCAAAATTGGCGCCCCGGGAAGGTGTGGAATTTAGGATGAGAAACAGAGTGAAATCCATATTATTAGCACTTTTATAACAGGTTTTGATATAAAGGTATTAAGCAGTTTTGGAATTGCAATGTTTTGTATATTTAATACATTTAGAGATTTTAAAAGGATCTGCTGTATTAAATTTGTGTATTTAATTAAATGCTTGGAGGTGTTTCTTTAAGCTGGCAATCAATGTTAAATGTTTGAAAATCCAATGTGCTAAATGCATGATTAAAAAAAAAGATCTTATTTTTTTAGAACAGCTTTAGGTTTAGAGCAAAACTGAGCAGAAAGGGGAGAGTTCCCATATACTCCCCTCTCTGCAACGACACACGGCCTCCCACCCTCCCAGCATTCCCCAGCAGAGTGGGACACTTACTACAATCAGTGGACCCACACTGACATGTCATTATCAACCGAAGTCCACAGCCGACATTAGGGTTGACCCTTGGTGGTGTACAGTTTATAGGTCTTAATAAATGTATAATGACTTGTATCCACCAATGTAGTGTCCTACAGAATAGTTTCACTGCCTGAAACATCCTCTGTGGTCCATCTACTCATCCTTTCCTCCCCACGAGTTCCTGGCAACCCCTGATCTTTCTATGCCTCCCTCGTCTTGCCTTTCTCAGACTGTCCTATAGTTAGAGTCATACCACATGTAGCCTTTACGGTTTGACTTCTTCCACTCTGTAACATGAGCTTACATTCCTCTATGTCTTTGTGGCTCGCTAGCTCATTCCCCCCCCTTTAGTGCTGAATAATAGTCCATGGTCCAGATGTGCCACAATTTGTCCATCCATTCACCTACAAAAGGACATCTCGTTTGCTTGCAGGTTTTGCAAATTATGAACTATAATATCTGTGTATTGGTTTTTGTGTGGACAAAAGTTTTTAACTCCTTTGGGTAAATGTCAAGGAGTACAAGCACTGGATCATATGAGAGTGATTTTGTAAGAAACTTCAATTTTGTAAGAAACTGCCATCTGCCTTCCAAAGTGGTGATACCATTTTGCATGCCCCCCATTGATTCCCCCATTGATGAATGAAAGTTCCTGTGGCTCCAAATCCTCACCAGCATTTGTTGCTATCATTGTTTGGGGTGTTAGCCATTCTAAGAGGTGGGTAGTGGTATCTCATTGTTGCTTACAATGAATTTGATGAGGAAATGAAAATCAAAGCCACAATGAGATATCACCTCACCACGGTCAGGATGCCTAGCATAAAGAACACAATATATAATAAGTGTTGGTGACGATGGGGAGAAAAGTGAGCCCTTGTGCACTGTTGGAATGTAAACTGGTGTAGCCATTTTGGGAAACAGTATGGAGGTTCCTCAAAAAACTGAAAACAGAAGTACCATATAATCTGGTAATTCCACTTTGGGGTATTTACCCGAAGAAAACAAAAACACTAACTGGAAAATATATATGCACCCCCATGTTCATTGCTCCATTATTTACAGTAGCCAAGATATGGAAGCTGCCAAAGTGCCCAACCGTAGATGAATGGATAAAGAAGAGGTGGTGTACGCACAATGGAGTATTACTCAGCCATAAAAAAGAATCCAATTTTGCCATTTACAACAATATGAATGGACCTAGAGAGTACTGTACTAAGTGAAATAAGCCAAAGATAAATACCATGTGATCTCACTTATAGGTGGAATCTAAAAAAAATAACAAACATAAAATAATAACAAAAAAGGAGAGAAACAGACTCATAAATTTGGAGAACAAACTGGTGGTTGTCAAGGGGGAGGGGGTTGGAGAAGGGGGAGATGGTGAGAGGGATTAAGAAGTACAAATTTCCAGTTATAAAATAAACAAGTCACGGGGATGAAAGTACAGCATAGGGAATATAATCAGTAATTCACTTACCATGGTGAGCATTTCAAAATGTATAAAACTGTCGAATCACCATGTTGTACACCTGAAACTAATTTAATATTGTAAGTTAACCACACTTCAATTAAAAAAAATTTTAAATAGGCATCAAACCATGTGTAAATAGTAGTCAACACCCCTCTCCATTGCCCAGAGGCTCTTCAGACTTGACGAGACATAGGTGGTCTGAATATGCACCAGAAAGCACGTGCCTGAGTGAAGGGGCTGTGAGGCAGGGCTGAGCTACTCCTGGTTGTAGACGGGAGGACTTAGGGAGGAGTGTCAAGGGCAAAGGGAGTTAGTCAAGGTTGGAGAGAAGGGGACAAAGAAATATGGTGGGAGAACAAAAATCAGGATGGTAGAAATGGCTAAGAAAAATTTTAAAGAATGGGCAACTTAGTATTTTGTTTGGCGAAATTCGTGTTGTTGTGAGGGGCTCCATTTCCACAAGCGGGCTGCCTTGCGTGAGTGTGGGGTGTAGTGTGTGGAACTCCAGGAGAAGTGACGGAGCTCCATACCTGTGTCCCTGAGGGGCAGAGGAGGAGCAGCTATGGGCAGGGCGAGGTGAGGACACCCACGGTCTGTGGCCGCAGCCTGCAGGCTAACTAACCAATGGGGGCCCCTCCCCCCAGGGACCTAGGGAAGGGGGAGGGATCTCCACGTGACTCAGGATGCAGCAGTGTGTTGGAACTGGCCTTTATCAGCTCCCGAGTCGACTGTTCCATTTTCAGGAATTTTTGCAAGTTGGTTATTAAACTATTAGTAGATAGAAATCTGCCTGGAGGCATATGCACCACGGAAGTTGGCACGAACACTGCAAATCAGCAACTTCCCCAACTCCGCTCACAGCTACTGGGTAAAGGGTGGCCGGCGCACTATGGCAGGTGACGTCATTTGTGATCTGGCTCCTGGCCTCTCTCCAGGCTCAGCTCCTGTCACATCCTGCTTTTCACACTAATGCCAGAGGCTTCACAATTCCGGCCTCCTGGCTTTCTGTAAATGCTGTCCCCCTTTCCCTGACCGTGCTCCATTTTTCAAGATTCAACTCCAGTGTCACCTCCTGGGGAAAGGCTCCGCTCCGGGGCTGATGCCCGTGGGGTCCCATTCCCTCCAGCTCAAGGCTCTTGAGATGGGCCTGTGGACTTGTCCGTCCTTTCTGAGTCAGGAGAGCCTGCTGTGGGGCCAGAACCTCTCTGAACATCTACAGACTGATCTTCCAGGGTAGGTTAGTCTTGAAGGACAGTCATGGCGAGACGAGTAGAAGATGATGCCATCTTTGAATTTAGAGGGAAACCCTCCAGGGCATCTTGCATGAAGTGAGCTGAGGGACAGCAAGAGCAGGGCCTGCAGACGATGACAGGGGATGAAAGAGAAGGGCCCCTGACAAGTGCTGAGGCGTGGGCTTCTCCGGATGGCAGCAGTGGCCTGTGGTCCCCCCATCCCGCTGCGCAGCAGGCCCCAGGCCTCTGGGATTGGCTCCAAGGTGTCAGCGCCCCAGGCCCAGGCCTTGGCCGCCTGCTGACCGTGTTGCTTCCAGCCAGCGTCACTTTCCAACCCCGAGGACTTGTCAGCAGGGCTGGAAATGGTGACTGAAATGAAAAATTTAAGCTGCAGAGGAATTTTTCAGGGTCGTAGAGAGAAGAGCTGCTCTTGGGGCCTTACAAGGGTCTCTGGTCCCCAAAACAGATGCTGCCTCAGGGAGCTCAGAACTCACTCCTGCCCCCAAGTTCCAACCATTCTCCTTGGGGGGAAAAGGTGGTAGAAGATGAACAGGAAAACGGAGAGGTGCCAGATGAACCAGCCTCAGGAACCCGCAGGGAGTAGGGAGTCCTGGAGGAAGCAGCCGGGAGGTGGAGGGGCAGGTGGAGAACCTTCCTTGATGCTGTTTCCTATTCTCTCAGGGCAATGCCCCATCGTAAACACTATTTCCTTCAGAATTCTAAATGTCATCTAGGAATGTTACTGACATTTTTGGTAAAATACACAAGCCAGTCTTCCTGGTGCTGGAAGGACACTGTCTCCAGCCCGGCAGGAGACGGCTTAGAATAAAGTAGGAGGCTGGGAGCCAAGACGGGCAAGTCCCTCCACGCCGGCGACAGCCAGGAGTCCTGCCCAGGTGCCACCCCGGCCTGGGCCTCCACTTGAGCTGCCTGACCGCTCTGGACTTGGTGTTTCCTCAGGCGGGCCAAGATGGCTTTTCTTGGAAAGCCAGGAGCCTGTTTTTCCTGAACCTCTGGTGCCACACAGGCCTGCCCTCAAGGATATCGCCACTGCCTGGGAGCCGGGTGTGTGTGTGTAAGACTTGGTAGCTTGCAGAAACCCTTTTGCTCAAAAGAACCCATCTCTGAGGCAGGTGTGCCCATCAGACAGAGCTGGGAATGTAATTTCTCAGCAGGTTGGCTCTGAGGGCTGGAAGCAACTCCGTGGTTTGACAGGATCCTGAGGAGGCCTCACTATTCTTGTCATTCTGGCCTGAGCAACTCAAGCTTCTTATGTCTCCTTGTGTCTTCTTTAGGTCACAGTCCTGCCGTCGCCACCTGAACAAGCCACGGCCCCAAGGCAAAATGATGGAATTCCCTTTATGACTCGTAGACCAAGTGCCTCCCTCCATGCCTCCTGCACCCCCGGTTGCAGATTACAACCCCGTGAACCGCCGCTGGGTACTTCGTGTGGGCCAGCGATTGTGCTAAGCAATGTTTAGACACCATCTCACAGAACGTCTCCGCCATCTTGGGACAAAGCAGAGTTCTCTTATTATCACCATTTTCCAGGTGAAAAAGCCAGGCTTGAAAAGTTATGGTTGAGCCAGGATTCAAACTCCTATCTTCCGGATTCAGGGGTGCAATACTGCCTTCCTGTGCCTGGCAAATTCAGGCTGATTCTAAAGTTCAAGTCCAACTTGGACTAGTCTCTGGACAACAAAACTCACAGTATCCGTCTCCTTTTGAGAAAGTAGGAAAATGCCATCTCTAGAACATTTGTCAATGCATTATCTAAAAGTTAAATTCAGTGTCAAGTATACCAGCTCCTGACAACAACACTGAACTTCTGCCTTGTTTTCTCTCTAGGAATGTTTTCCCACTGCCACTTTCCTGGTAAGTATTGTGTCGAATTGTCTGAAATTGGTGTTGTTATAGGTAAAACCAGTAAAATATCAGCACTTTCATGTGGTTCGAGCTAATAGTAGACACTGCAACTTGAAGAGCCTTCACGTGTCTCTACTGCTCCGTCTCCCTCCATCCCCGACCAGCAATGCCACCTATAGCCTGTGGGAGCATCTGAGTCAGGAGCACTGGGGGAGGCAGTACTTGTCCCTCGAGTCCCCCCACCCCACCCCCAACAGAGGAGGGATACACCCCTCCTCTCTCCCAACCTTGCGCAGGGGCTAAACTAGAATGCAGAGGGGGCAGGTGATACTTTTGGGGACAATTCTGGGGCATACAACCCAACCCCAAACAGATATGAAAGTACTTGGAAAAATAAAGAGCTGTATAAACCTAAGGGCTTAATATTATCTATTCCTTCCTTAATTCATTTATCGACAGCCTGGAAACTGCTGGGCAAGGTGAGCGGCGCTGGGGCCAAACTGAGAGCTCCGCATCAGTCAGACAGCAGTGGGGGAGACAGACAGACAGACAGAATAACCAGTGCAGCCAGGCAAACAGGAGTGTAAAAGAGACTGGGGGTCGAGGACCCCGTAAAGCAGGGGCTCCTTGGAGAAGGAGGCCCCTGCAGAATCTTGCATAGCAGGAATTTACCACCCAGGAAAGGTTAGGATGGGGAGGGAAAGAGAGCAGCGCCCCAGGGCTCTGAGTCAGGAACTCAGGTGTCCATGGTGAGTGCGAAGGGCGCAGGTGAGGGCTGGGAGGGCTCTGGGAGCCACACCAGGCCCTGGTACTGTGCTCTGTGCTCTGGAAGGAGGAGGTCGCTGAAGTTGCGAGCAGGTGAGGGGCAGGAGCAGGGTTCGGGTAGATGGCGCGTCTGCAGTGAGCACAGCAGGGGTGTGTGTGTGTGTCTGTGTGTGTCTGTCTGCCGAGCAGCCAGCTCCATCAGTATGGAAGCAAGAGAGCGGGAGGCTCAAATGAAGGTGGCAGAGGAAGGGGCCTGTGGATGGAAGCGGAGAACTTGAAGCAGTGTGGAGGAAGCTGAATGTAGAGACTTAGTAAGTCACTGGCTGAATGGACTTTTAGGGAAGGCAGGATGCCTGGATGGTCACTGGCTAAGGGCAGCAGGTGAGACTCTGGTGCCATTTTCAGAAATGGGGATGTGGGAGGAAATCCCAGCAGGGGGCAGAGAGGGGAGTTCTGTGGTGTGCGTCCTGAGTTTCTTTCAAGCGGGGAAATGGGTTTTCCCTCCTTTACACCAGTTTGTTCCACTGACATCTGTTTTGTTGAAAAAAAAAATCAGGACACACAGAAAAGTGTCTAAGTGAATAAAGATTCCTCTTAATTCTGTCACTTGGAGATAGTCAACCTATGGGTGAAAGTTCTTCCAAATCTCTTTCCTGTGATATATAATTTCAAAAAAACAGAATTGGGAGTAGAGTATGATACTGTTTTTAAGACTTTCGATGCTTAGCTGTACCCCAGATGAGTCCAAGCAGAATCCCCGAGAGTGGGGGGCCCGGCGTCAGTGCTGTTTAAAGCTTTCCAGAGGACTCTGAGGCCCAGCCGGCGTTGAGAACCAGCACCTTGAAGGCAAATGAGTACAAGACAGCACAGCGAAAGCAGCGCCCCTGCTGAATCCGTGCTGTTCCTGAAGGTTCCAGAAAGAACTCGGAAACCTATGTAGCGTCAGTGACCGCAAGGCACTTTAGACTTCTACCCGAGGGAGGCAGACCAAATTATGATTCAAAGCACAGGGGAGAAGTCAGTACATTCGGGTATTCTGCTCAAAGCGCCTGGATGCTTCGCCCTGGCGGATGGGTGCTGGGGAGCCACTTCGGTGAGGCAGGAACACCTTAAGGTCTCCAGACCCGGGCTCTGGGGCCAGTCGCCAGCATCGAGGATGCAGTGAGCCACAGGGCAGGGTAGCTTCGGGTGCGAGCAAGAGAAGGCACTACAAACTCTGGGAGCAGGCAGTCACCATCTTGGAGAAAGAGAAGGTGAAGAGGGAAGAGAGAGCCTCCGATTCACATGAGAGCGTCGAGTCCAAGAATCGTAAACATGTATAGGCTGCCAAACCTCACTCTAAATATATTCCAATGATCTCATGTTTTCATATGCAGTGCAATAAAAAGAGGCATTTTTATTCATCTTGGATGACAGCGTCTCGAGCTTTTATGAGAGCGTCGTAGGTATTAGTTTAAGCGAGCGCTGCAGTCAATATTTCAACCACTTGGAGTCACCACCACGGGCACAGTGAATGCGCCGGTGACAGTTACTTATCTTCTTGCAAGCGGGACCCTCAGATGTCTTCCCGGGGAGCGGCGGCGCACCCTCCGTCCCAGGGGCAGCATCCGCAGTCAGAGAGCCTCCGAGGAGGGCCGAGCGCGGCTTTGGAGGCAGCCGTGCATACTTTGAGGTGATTAACATTTCGGTTTGGCCTCTTCGTGTGCATGGGCTTCATCTGTTACTCGTTTACTCTTTGGCCAAAGAGACCACATCCAATGTCCCGAAGGAGAAGGCTGGAAACTTTTCTGAAAGCCCTTTTAGGTGAAGCCCACGGAGAGGGCGAATGGAGCTTTACTCCTTTCATGGCCACATGTCACCAGGGACAGAGACAGACAGACAGAGCGGGCTCATCTCTGTCCCGCCCAACACCCGTGCAGCCTGAGATTCTCCGCCCTCACGGAGCTGGACGGTCAATCTCAAAGCTGGGGACCCTGTGAGGGACACCCCCCCGCCCCGGGGGGGTGACCCGCCCACCCCGCCAGCGAACCCTCACCCACCTCCGGAGCCTGCGCTCCTGCCCTTTCTGGGCATAAACCAGGCCGCAGGGTCGAGGTCGGGAACATGACGAATCCCTTGGCTGGCTCCTGCTCGGGAAGGCAAGGGGGGAGGAGAGGGAATCTGAAGGAACCGGGCCTTGGCTGGAAGCGCAGCCAGAACCTGGTGTTCCTGGAGCTGGCCCCAGCTGCTCAGACAGGAGTTGCCAGGGGAGTCCTCCTCAGGGGCAGCCGCCGGGCTGCGGGCTCGAGGAGGAGGGCGCTTCGGTGTCTGTGGACGACACTCTCCACTTTGGAGCCGGGACCTGGGAGCGTGGGGCTGGGGGCTCAGGGAGCTCAGCCCCAGGTCTGGACGCCACGGTTTGCCTCTGATGTGTGGGCACCTGCAAGCGAGCGTGCGTGTTCACGCTGGGGGCCCGTGAGGCGGGACAGCCCCTCTGAGGGTCCAGTGGAAGGGCGTCTCCAGCCTTTGTGGGGCCGCTCAACACTGTACCGGTTGTCGTCTCCCTTTCTAGGGGCCTGGTTTCCAGGGGCTAACCAGCTCCCCTTGTCTCTGGTCCCCTCGGGTCATTTTCCCTCCGTCGGGACCCCGCCAGGGACCACCCAGTAGGAAAAGCTGGGGGGTCCTGGGGGGTCACCCTCCCGCCTTGTCCATCTGCTGGGTCCTGAGGCTGGTCACAGGTCCCACACCAAGCAGCTCCCAAGGGACCGACCAGTCTCCTCCATCAGGTGCCACAGTCCTGACTGCACACGACAGGGTTCAGGCCTGAGAGCCCTTCCATCTAGAGGTTTCTTTTTGTTTTGTTTTGTTGAGAGTCTGGAGAGATGATTCCAATCGCCACTAGACCAGAGATTCTAGGCACTTGCATTTAGCTGAGGAGGGCCCACAGGGACGCTTCCTTTGAGAAGAGCGTGGGGAGGACTTCGGCCTCAGCTGCAGCAGGCTCTCAGCAACACACATCAGAAGGGAGGCCTTCCTAAAACCATTCATCATCTTAAAATATTCACTCCTCTCTCCAAACCTCCTCAACACTTAAAAGTACTTTTTTGAAGTTTTTTTTTTCTTTATAAGGGGAGGAGCGCTGCGAGACCCTCACAGCAAGAAGACAGACCATCACCATCCCCCCTCCCCTCTGCTCTCCAAAGCCCCCTCCCTACAGCACCAGGAATCATCTGCTCTGGACTGCAAAGCAATTAGAGCAATTAGCTTCCTCGGGTTGCAGGCAGATCACCGAGTCAGGCCTCTGTCCAGGGCTTTCCTGTCACCAAAGCCACACGAATGCGAATACATTTTTCATTAGGCGAAAATAAAACTCACAAGTGACATCAACTGAAAAATGTTCTTTGAGAGCAAGTTATTTCCATTTAAAGCTAAGCACATGACAGCTGGTGACTTTTAATGGAAAGTAAAATTTGCTGGGCTGACTTACTATCAAACCACTTGAGAGTTTGTGTTTTTAATTTTCCTTTTTGGAGAAAGGCAACTCTGTGGAGTCCAGAAGAGCAGATGAGGAATGGAAAGGTCTGGTCTGCTCTCTAATTATGGCCTTAAAAAACCCTGGACAATCCGCAGCAAAACCATGTTCCAAAACCTAGGCACATTAATTTCCTTCACCCTTTACTTGAAGCTCACTTAATAAGCTGGTTAGGAGACAAACCTCTCTGTCCCACCGTTTATTTGGGCTCTATACCAATAGTTGCATGAGCACCGAAAACTCTTCACCGTTTCCCTATTTCACAGAAAATGCCTGGTAGGAAGGGACCAGTGGGTATCTGTATGGATTATGTTTGTGTCCTTCCCAAATTTGTATTTTGAAATTCTAACTCCCAGTGTGACGGTAGTTGGAGGAACCACCTTTGGGAGGTAACTTGATTTAGATGAGGTCATGGGGTGGGGCTCCCTTAGTGGGATTAGCGCCTTTAAAAAATAAACTTTATTTATTTTAAAGAGAGGGAGGGGCAGAGGGAGAGGATTTCAAGCAGACTCCCCGCTAATCGGGGAGTCTGATGCAGGGCTCCATCTCTCCACCCTGCAATCATGACCTGAGCTGAAACCAAGAGTCCAAGGCTTAACTGACTGAGCCACCCAGGCGCGCTAGGGATTAGTGCCTTTTTAAGAAGAGGCAGGAATAGAGTTCTCACTAGGAACAGAATTTGCTAGCACCTTGATCTTGGACTTCCCAGCCTTTAGAACCGTGAGACGTAAATGTCTGTTAAGTCACTCAGTCTATGGTAATTTGTACCAGCAGCCCAAGCAGACTGAGACAGTATTCAGGTAAGCGAGGAGGTGCTCTGTGAACTATCTGAACACTTGAGCCGCATTAGATGTGGAAGAAAAATCATGGGATACCAGACCTCTGTTTCAGGCCAATATGAATTCAGTTCCTCTTTCCCCTCCAGAATCTTCTAGCACTTTTAGAATCCATAACACATTGGTCGTCTGTGTGGGCAGAAGAGAGCATCTCCAGAATTTGGGGACGTGATCAGAAGGCGCTAGCTGTTGAAGGGAGAATCTTCGCTAACAGAATCATCTGCAGACACAACCTGGCCTCAAGGACATTTTGCACATGCGCTGCTGAGGATTTCACGGTTTGTTACGTTAAGAGGAGATAACCCAACGTTTATCGGAAGATAACCTCACGTAAAGTCCTGACCAAGTTAAGTTGTGATAAAGAGAGCTGAAGAGTGAGAATGTAGTTAGTGTTTATCCGAGGGTGTCGAGGGAACGGCAGAGAAGGCACTCCAGACTCTACCACAGTCCAAGCCCCAAACACTTCACCACCTTTTCCCTGATTTCTGCTTAACGAGTAATTATTGTGTAGTTGGCTCTTCGGTGCATTACACTGAAGACTGTTCATCTTCTTGGAGACAGAGCCCGTTATCATCACGGGAATGCCTTTCTTTATCCTTGATCACTTTCTTTACTTTGAAGTCTGCTCTGTCTGGAATCAATGTTGCTCTCTTTTGATTAGGATTAGCATGGTATATTTTTCTCCATCTATTTATTTTTAATCTATATGTGTTGTTATATTTTAAGTGGGTTTCTTGGAGGTAACATAGATTGGTCTTGCTTTTTTAAAAATCTACTCTGGTGATCTCTCTTTTAGTGCACTGGTGCATTTAGGCCATTGACATTCAAAGTAATTACAGGTCTAGGTTGGATTAATGTCAGCCATGCTTGTTACTGCTTTCTAGTATGTTGCCCTTGTTTGATCCTATTTTTGTCTTCCACTCTTTTTTGCATTTTATATTATTTCATTTTCTCTCCTTTCTTAGCATATCAATAATACTTTTTTCCCCACTTTTTCCTAGTGGTTGCCCTAGTATTTGCAAAATACATTTACAATGAATAAAAGTTTACTTTCAAATAACACTGTACAACTTCACAGGTGGTGAACAAAATGATCCTAATTTATAGGAGCAAAATGATCCAAATTCTCCCCTCCTGTCCCTGTATCACTGCTGTGGCTCATTTCACTTATATACAAGCATAAATAAGCATATATATACATACACAGATACACACATAAGCATACATAAGCTAATGCATTGCTATTATTATCTTGACTTGAACAAACTGGTATCTGCTAGATCAATTAAGAAGAAGAAAAATAAAGTTTTAATTTTACCTTCACTTATCCTTTCTTCAATGCTCTTCCTTTCTCTATGCAGATCTGAGTTTCTAATCTATTTTTCTTCTCTCTAAACAATTCTTTTAAGTTTTCTTGTGAGGCAGGTGTACTGGCAATAAATTCTCTCAATTTTTCTTTGAGAACACTTTTCTCTCTTGTTCACTTCTGAACAATAATTTTTCAGGACACAGAATGCTAGGTTGGTGGTTTTGATCTCTCAACACTTTTCTCTTCTTGCTTGCATGATTTCTATGGAGAAGCCGGAGGTGGTTCTTACTTTTCCTGCTCTCATAGGTAAGGTGTATTTTCCCCTCTGGTTCCTTTCAGGATTGCTTCTTCTTGATTCTCAGTAATTTGAAAATGATTATGTTTAGGCATGGATTCTTATTGTGTTTGTTTTTGCATTTATCTTCGTGGTGTCCTCTGAGCTTCCTGGATCTGTGGTTTGCTGTCTAACATTAATTTGGGGGAAATTCTTAGTCATTATTGTTTCAAATATTTTTTTCTGCTCCGTTTTTTCTTTTTCTCCTTCTGGTACTCCTGTTACAAGTACGTTACATTTTTTTCAGTTGTCCCACAAATCTTGGATGTTCTGGGTTTTTTTTTTTAATTTTAAAAAAAATTTTATTATTTTTGTAAAGTCTCTGTTGTCTTTGCTCTTCGGTTTGGAGGTTTTTACTGAGATATCCTCAAGTTCTGAGATTCTCTCCTCAGCTGTGTCCAGGATCCTGCTAAGCCCATCAAAGGCATTCTTTGTGGCTACTACAGTGTTTTTCGTCTCTACCATTTCTTTTTGGTTCTTCCTTAGGATTTCCACCTCTCTGCTTACATTGCCCATCTGTTCTTACAGGCTGCCTACTTCATCTGTTGGATCCCTTAGCATATTAATCATAGTTGCTTTAAATTCCAACGTCCCTGCTGTATCTGGTTTTAATGCTTTCTCTGTCTCTTCAAACCATCTCTGCTACTTTTGTGTGTCTTGTCGTTTTTTCTGGATAGTTGAACACAACACACTGGGTTCTAGAGAAATTTCTCCAAATAGTCCTTCAGTCCTTTAGTAATGAGGTGGTGAGGTGTCGGGGAGGGGAGGCACTCTACAGTCCTGTGATTAGGTCTCAGCCTTTTTAGTGAGCCTATGCTTCTGGACCGTGAACTTCACAAGTGTATTGCTTTTTTTTTTTTTGTCCTTTCCCCTTAGCTGGGGCAAGATGGTGCGAATCGGCGGGCGTGGGGTATTAGCCTCGCCCAGGTCATTTAGGCTCTGATGATGCCCCAGCAGGCTATGCTCTGGTTAACTGGTTTTCCCTGAGGGCAGGCCTTCGGAAGAAGAGTGCTTGGCCATATTTCAAAATGTGCCTTTTCCTCTCCCCGTGTGGCAGCACAAAGGGCATTTTCCTCCAGTATTTACTGCGGGAAACTGACGGAGGTAAATTTCGCAACGGGGCGCCCCTTCCCTCTCGCCCACGATGAGGTTCCTCCTGGGGTTCTAGCCCCTCAGTTGTCCACCTTGAGCCTCCAGCAGATCATCAACTACAGTTCAGGTTTTCCAACCCGGTGCTCTTTTCGCCCTTTCTGGGCTGGTCGCCGCTCCCGCATCCATCTGGCGAGCCGTGACTCCCTGTAGTCACTGGTCTCTCCTGTCTTGAGGGCAGTGCTGTGTCCTATGCCTTTCTCCTCCTTTTACGGATCCTTAAAGAATTGTTGCTTTTTCAGGTTATTCAAACTTTTTTTTTTTCTTATTTATCGTTAGGACTGAAGTGACTTCCAAGCCCCTCGCATGCTGGACTAGAAATAAAAAGCAGTTTTTAAAAATGCTAATTCTGTTTTTCTGGTACACAGCAGACAGGGGGGCCCTGGAGAAACAATTGGAAAGGTATGGCCTCTGTTGTCGGTCACTTCAGCTGGCATTCTGGTTTTTCTGTCAGTCCACTGTGGCAGGATTTCACCTCTTAGGGACTGGTCAGTCTTGGGGGGACCCATTACGTGAGATTTCTGAAACCTGAGAGCAAAGGGCCAGATCTAGACCCAGACCTGCTGCTCTGGGACACAGATGCCCTCTGAGGCACGGCTTGAGCCATGGAACAGCATAACCCGCAACTCCACACCCTCAGCTGTCCTGGTTCTCACTTGCTGGTAAGTTACTTTGCACATATTTTGTCTTAGTAACTCCTTCCTCTCCACTTCTTCCTTATAGTGCCAGGTGTTCCATAGCAGGGACACGGTCCCTCCTCCTCCCTCCCCTTGTTCATGAAATGTACAGTATCTCGACCACAGGGACACGCGATATATTGACTAAATTTATCTGTAAAAACATCTGAAAAGGCAAGAAGTGCAAATATATCCTCTTTGGAATCCAACTGTAAACAGCATAATTAAAACAAGCTAACATGTTCCATTGTTGGATCTTCTGTGTATATGATTTGACTCTCACGCCACTCTACTCTCTTGAGTGATGAGCAAGAAATTCCTTCTACCGCAACTTTCCATATTCTGTCCTATGGCTTTTGTTTTCATTAGACCTGTCATTTAACTTGTCATGACCTGCAATGCTATTTGGGGCTGATTAGAGCTTGCAGAGTTTACATTCTTTCCCAATTATGCAGTTAGAGGTCATTCCTATAGCAAATCACCATTACGAAGCTACAAACCTCTCATGACTCCTGCAACAAAGAAGTTGCTGAACTTGGATCATCAGAACAGCAGTACCGAGCTTACTGTGTGGGGGGAAGGAGCAACTGCAGGAAAGAAGGGGCTTGACCCAGATGCACGAGAGGCAGGATTTTGGTTGCAACACTGGCTAGATGAGTGTGTTTGCCAAGACCTTTCAAACAAGACTCCATTTTCTCATTTATAATAATGTGGGTAACAATTCCTATCTCACAAGACTGATGTGAGGACTGCATAACTAACATCTGTCAAATGCACAGCATGGTGTCCGGACATACAGAGATGGACAAATTGTTAGTTTCTCTGCTCTTCCTGCGCACAGGGCACTGGAGAGAGGAGGAGTCAGGTCTTATGTGAAGGGTCCATCCAGTGTTCCGGGGACTTGACCTCTATAGTTGCGGTACAAAAGCATCCTGGATTCCTACCCAGGGCCTGTGACAGCTTGGCTCCAGGGCATCAGAGCATAAACACAAAAGGGAAACCAACTCTGTATGTACGACAATAGTGTAAAACAAGGAACTATGAAGTCATGCTTCCCTGTCAGAACGAAATGACTTCTGCCCCTCGTGTGAGAGCGTGGCCTCTGTCCAGCTTATCTTATGGGAAGCCCTAGAAAGAGGTCATACTTTAAATCTGCTTGATGGCACCTTCTGCTGTCTGCCCGTGTCTAACATCTCTCAGAGAAAGAGCGACACAGCCACTTTTCACAGCAGGCAAGTCCTCAAAAAGCACGCTCATCACGCGGGAGGCACTGGTTTCCGCTGACCAAGGGAGCAGGGCCGTCCGACCGGTGGCTCCCATCTGCTGACTGTTCACTCGCGCCAGGCCCTGTGCTTTGCATTTTCCATGCATTCTCTGCCGACCTCGCATTAACCTCAGGAACGAGGAACTGTTTTGTGCTGACTTTAAAGGCTTGGGAGGTTAAGCACAGTCGACAGAAGGAGTCAAGGGAAACGAGCATTTGAGCGGGGAGGCTCCTGGGAGTGGAGTGCCCACGTTGGCTCTAGAAAGGGCATCGTGAAGTCCTGGAGGTCCAACGTCGCCTGCCGACAGCTCAGGGAGTCATCATTACTGGCTGTCCTGCTCGGCAGAGTGCAGGGCTCCTGGAGCATGGGACAGACTCTCTTTGTCCCTCTCTCGGAGCATAACCCTCTTTGTCCCTGTTCTTCCTGCGCCACCGCCCAACTCCTCATCCCGGCAGGTAAAGCCCTGAGCAGCTTGGCTCTAACCTCTGTGTCCTGCCTCTGCCACTTGGCAGTGGGAACTCTTCCCAGCCTCAGCTGGGAAGTGTACTTCCAGGTCTTGCTTTCAGTTCTCCTCTCCCTTAAATCCTACCCACAGGTAGGTCTCGGCCCCTCCTCCTGACCTCCCCTGACTTATCCGTCACAAAGCAGGGCCCCCCTCCGAATAAGTGAATAAGAATAAGCGGAGCTTCCCTGGCACCTGTGGCATTTAAGCGATTCAGGATTATTTATGCGAACTTCTCGGTTTTGCATATGTAGTGAGGTTGCAAAACTCCAGGGACCCACAATACAAGGCCCACAGGGAGGCTCAGGCCCTGCACAGATGCCGAGGAAGAGAAAAAAGTTACATCTGTGTGTTGACACCACACGAATTTCTTCAGAAACTGTCATTAGCAAGGATAATTAAAACAGGAAGCTGTTGGGTTGTTCTTTCTTTGAGTCACGTCACTGATCACATTGTCTGCCGCGTGTCTGCGCCGCTAGCAGGGCTGAGAAACAGACCCCTAGGAGTTTGAATCCTGGCTCCACAAATTCCTTAATGTCTGACATCTCCTGTTGTGATCTGGGCAGAACTATCCCTCCCTTACTGGGTTACAAGGAATAAATGAGGTCTTGTGTAGAAGATCACAACCAAGACGTCAACGATGAGACGCTGAATCCCACTGAGCAGTGTTTGTGAACTCTATCGGGGACTTGGCCTGGTGTCTGCGGGGGCGCGATGAGGACACACGGGGCAGCACCAGAGAAGAGGCCAGCAGGAAGATTGCTGCTGAGTCACCTTGGCCTGGGGAGAGTCTGGGTTCAGTGCAGGGACTGGGTGACGGGCCGATCGCTGCCCCCAGACAGGGAAGTCGGTCCCTACTTCCCAGTGACCTCCCGTGTCTGATCTCAGCTGCTGGCCTTGGGCAGGTGGTGGCTCACTGGGCATGTGGTCGTTCCTGGTTCCACCCCGACTGTGGGGAACCTCGCTCAGAGACAGCCTCCCATCTGGCACACAGCACGAGTTTAGCGCCTTTTGCTTTTTGTTAGACATTCCCAAGTACACCCTTTCCAAGAATAAAAGAAAGTCTTCTTCCTAGACTGATTCGCTAACCAACAAATGGATAATTAAGATGTCGCAAGAAAGCCACTGGTAAAGGTTCAAGAAGCTGCCTTCCTTAAAGCTCTGCACGGAGGTGCCCCAGGTTACATTTTTTGAGAGCAAGTACATAGCTCAGGGCAGATGGAAGAACGACAAGTATAAGAGAGAAGGCGCTGTAAGCAAGCCTTGGGCTTTGTTTAGCCACTGTTTACTGGCTACCATAGTAGCACGCCTCACCCGGGGTGGTGTGTGACCGAGGCCTCGTTAGCCAGTAGCTGGGAATGGAAATATTCAGGAGTAAAAGCCTAATTATTTTAAGACACATCAAAACAAAAGCTATGAGGAAAACAATCTGGCTTTAGCAGTCTGAGGATTCGGCATCTCGGAAGCTGGTGCTATTGCTAGCAAAGGGAGAGGAGGGCCCAGAGGGAGCGGGGAGCCGCCTGGGGACACAAGCGAGCCCCGGAGGAGGAGGAGGCCGGCCTTGTGTCCACCTCCCCGTGGGCTCACTTGCCCGGAGGAAAGGAACAGCACATTCCATCGGAGCAGGGGGGCCGCGGAGTGGGCGCTGGGACGGAGGCGGCGCGGGGCACAGGGGCGCACCCTGGCGGGGGCTCGGCAGGCCTCCCAGGGCACCGTCCCCAGTTTGGGGCTTCTGTGCTCTCAGCCTGCAGGGGTTGCATTTCCTCCTTGCTTGAGTAAAAAAACCCACAAGGAATACGTGTTTCTCCCCCTTGTTTTGAGATCGTGAATACCACCTGGTTGCACTTCTAAAAATTTAATAGATGGGGGAACACAAGCAGAAATTGTGAGACTGTTCTCTAGTCGTTTCTTTTCCCCCCCAGCTACATCATTCCTTAGCACGCGGAAGTCTTAGAGGTGGCCTGCCTTTCCCCCCTTTTTTTTCCTTCATTTTTCCTCCTCTTCCTGTCCCTTCTTTATCTTCTCTCTCTTTTCTCCTTTATTTCCGTTTTCTTTCACTTCCTTTTTTCTCTTAAAAAAAGGTTATTACTATACGGGAGTCTAAAAGTGAGGCTCTTGTAGTATTGGATTAATACAGCAGCACAAGGAAATCATTAAGGACCGAGGTTCTTTCCATCTTCCCTTCTCTTTGAGGACAGCTTTGCTTTCTGGCTGGCTTCCCTCTTGGTCATAAAGTGGGAGCCTAGTTCCAGGGATCACATTACAACACCTAGGTCCGTAAAGAAAATGAATGGAGAAAATCGGTCTTGGGACTATAGGAAGGGATGGGGTCTGCAGGGGTCTGGAGTGAATGGCCCTGCCCAAGGCATTCAAATACAAAGCAATTTTTCTCCCTGTTGCTTCAGACTATTTTGTTTAGTTAGAGGGCAAAAGGGGATCATGGATGTTCTGAAATAATTCCTTTGAGAGAAAATACAGTGCGCCTGGGTGGCTCAGTGGGTTAAAGCCTCTGCCTTCGGCTCAGGTCATGATCTCAGGGTCCTGGGATCAAGGCCCGCATCGGGCTCTCTGCTCTGCGGGGAGCCTGCTTCCTCCTCTCTCTGCCTGCCTCTCAGCCTACTTGTAATCTCTCTCTCTGTGTCAAATAAAATAAATAAAATCTTAAAAAAAAAAAAAAAAGAAAATACACTGTGCCAGCTGCTGAAACAGTCACCAATCCACTCTTACAGACACCAGCCCCGCGCAGCAGGAGGGCCTGACCTTCCTGAGATCCAATGAAGGTGAAGGTTCACCTCACAGCTCCACAGGGGCTGGAGACCTGGTGCTGCTCAGTCACGCACTCTGCCTCCCCGGCAAAATCCCAAGCTTCCCCAGAGTGGGGGGCGACGTCTTCCCCTCGGCTCCCACCCACCCCACATTGCCGGTCACACTCTGGATGGGCCCCATCACACTCACAGACAGAGCTGCGCTCTCTCAGGCTAGGACAGACACTCCAGGGCTCCCTTCTAACCCAGCTTCTAAGTTCCAGTGGTTCCCCAGGTGTGGACTGTGCAACCCAGCATCAGCATCGCCTGGGACCTTGTTAGAAAGGTGCATTGTTAGGCCTTAACCTACACCTGCTGATGCAGAAACCTGGGGGGCGGGACCCAGAAATCTGTCTTTCACAAGCCCTCCAGAGCGTTCTGGTGCCCTCTAAAGCTTGAAAGCTACTGTTCTAAATAGTCTCTGGAACGTTTAGAGGCCAACAACCTAAATACTGGTTTTCAAGCCTGCTACCCATTCTTATCTGTGGAGCTTAAAAAAATTATTAATGCATAGATCTTATCCACCACTACCCCCCCACACCCCCGCCAATTCTTATATACTAGTTGGTCTGGTGCACAGTCTGAGCTTTGGGATTTTTTAACAAGTTCCGTGGATGGTTCTAAATTGTGGCCAAGGTTGAGAACCACTGATCTAAATAAATATGAAGGGAGATAATTATACTATAAATGATTACATAGAAACCCAAAAGTGAGATACTTACACTGAAATAAAATGAAAAACAAAAAACAAAACATAATGCGACAGGTTAAACTGTAAAAACAGAAGTATAAGGGAGGGGAGATGCTTTGGGTTAAACGCTGTTGGGGATGTTCCACTCTAGGATTTATTTATCGAGAGACGGAGTTAGACAACATGAGTGCACCTGCAAGCAGAGGGGTGGGTAGAAGGAGCGAGAATCCCAAGCAGGCTTCTCACCTGGCCTGGAGCTGACGTGGGGCCGTGGGGCCTGAGCTCATAACCCTGAGATCATGACTTAAGCCAAAACCAAGAGTCAGACGCTTAACTGACCAAGCCACTCAGGCTCCCCACCCACTCCTAGGATTTAAACAAGGCTGGAAAGCTCATTATCTCCTTTGGCAACAAGTATATATCAATGGTTTCTAAATATTGTAGGTTAGTGTTACTTGAAAGTCCCTTTTATGGCTTCGAAACACACAGCTCACTATGTTATGAAACACTCAACATTTGATATGTTCCGTTAACTGTCCTTCCCCCTTTTCCAGGAGTTCAGATAGATGCAGATAAAATAAGCTTAAACTGCAACACAGAGCCTCAAGTCCCCATCCGGAACAGGAAGGGTCCCTATGAAAGTCCCTTTAATGCAGAAGCCCCTCCTGCCCCCAGTCAGCTCAGAGAACAAAGGGCATCCATGGACTATTTTAACCAATATGAAAATAGAAAATAATCCTTTTCTTAAAGAAGGAAAACCATGAAACTAGAAATGAGTATTTCTGGAAGAGGCAAACCAGTTTTAATTTAGTGAAGCTAAGGAATCACTACAATTTCTGTAACTCAAGTGCAGTAAGTTACCTTGATTTGCAAAGAGCCCTACAACTTCATCAGCTGTATCACCGCAAGTTAGGTTAGAATCAAGGGTCTCCATGCAGATCACACCAGGCCACACTCTGGACTGCTTCT
This sequence comes from Ailurus styani, assembly GCA_002007465.1. Classification (NCBI taxonomy): domain Eukaryota; kingdom Metazoa; phylum Chordata; class Mammalia; order Carnivora; family Ailuridae; genus Ailurus; species Ailurus styani. Next base: position 4,226,683 of record LNAC01000213.1, on the reverse strand, counting down.
GAGGTTGTCTATTCCCAGCATCCCGTGAGATATGACCACATGCAAAATACAGTCACTTACCCATCTTGAAATAGAAATTCTAACCCCGTATTTGTGTGGTTAAGAATTATTAATGATTTAGGTCGTAAGAGATCGTGAAACATGGCTGCTCCAGGACTTACTGGTTGTTGGAGGTACATCCAAGGATTCACAGTGAATCTCCAGGGTTTTCTGTCGCAAATAATGGCAGAGGGTCCCGCTTTTATCTTAAAATCTCAGAACGGTTTCTGGCAATAGAAAACAGCAGCTTGCGTGTCTTTCTTCTACAACAGCTTAATATATAGATGTTAACAGTTTCTGAACCTAAAGTGGACAAAAACCCCGACTGACAATTAGGCAATAACACAGCGGGATTTAGCAACTGTTGCTTCTTGCAGTGCCTGGGCCGTGGGCAAATGAACCCACATCAAGTTCAAGTTTCAGTGTGCACCAGGCACCCACTACAGATTCTGACTTAACCAATCTGGGGCAGTATTTGGAAGTCATGGTTTTAAATTAAATTAAATTAAATTTAATTTTGTCACTGTTTTAAATAAGCGCTGATGTGGATGAAATATTTCCTGGTCTTAATAATCAACAATAATAAATGGGGGTTCTTTCATGGGAGGCTTTTCTTCATGTTTTTCTCTACTTGCCAGTTTGCCTATGATGAATACACCTGGCTTATTTATTGGGTTTCAGGTTTACAAGAAGATACTTCTCAGTTCATTATGACTCAACTAAGCAAAGACCCCCCTCTCTTGTTCTATTTAAAACATCCCCTTCTGGGCGCCTGGGTGGCTCAGTGGGTTAAAGCCGCTGCCTTCGGCTCAGGTCATGATCCCAGGGTCCTGGGATCGAGGCCCGCATTGGGCTCTCTGCTCGGCAGGGAGCCTGCTTCCTCCTCTCTCCTCTCTCTCTGCCTGCCTCTCTGCCGACTTGTAATCTCTCTCTCTGTGTCAAATAAATAAATAAAATCTTTAAAAAAAAAACAAAAAAACAAAACATCCCCTTCTTCCCTAATCCCGCTCCCTGCACCTGACTCGAAGAGTAGACTGTGTGACAGGGATCCCAACTCTAACACTGCCAGTTCTGCCTATGGGCCAGGGAGCCCAGCTCTAGGGCCCTGAGGCACCCCAGCGAAGCTGAGCCTCACAACTTGATAAGTGGGTTCTGCGATTGTGTACATTTTACATGTGAGCAACTGGGGAAAGAAGGTTAAGTCACTTGCTCAGGGTCATGTGGTGTTGGATTGCTCTATATACAAATACGAGTTCCCTAATATTGTCCAGAAGGTGTCTGGCTGGCATGGTTCCACCAGCTTATACTCTTACCCACATACCTCACCGTTAACTATTACCTATTTTTCACCAGTTTGACAGATATAATGTGACACCTCCCTGGTGATTTAGAGGATTTACTTTGCATTTCTCTACTAGTGAGGTTGAACATCTTTTCATAGGTCAGCCACACGGGCTTCCTTCTATAAACTGTCTATTCATATCCTTTAGCACATTTTTCTACCAAACTCATTTTCTTACTGACTTGCAAAAATTTCTTACATATGAATGAAATGTTCTTGGTATGAATCCTTTGTTTTATAAACTCCAAAGATTTTCTCAAATTTTCTCAATTTCTCAAATTAACTCTATAAATTCAAAGGAAAGCAATTCCAATAAAAATACCAACAGTGTTTTCACTGATCTTGACACAATGATCCTAGAATTCATAAAGAAGACGAGTCAGGACAGCTAAGGCAAATTTGGAGAACAAGATGGTACAGGCTTACCTTGGAGATACTGTGGGTTTGATTCCAGACCCCTGCAATAAAGTGAGTCAAATGACTTTTTTGGTTTTCCAGTGCATATAAAAACTGTTCACATGATACTGTATTATATTAGGTGTACAACAGCATTACATCTGAAAAACCAATGTACATACCTTAATTAAAAAATACTTCATTGCTGGGCGCCTGGGTGGCTCAGTGGGTTAAAGCTGCTGCCTTCGGCTCAGGTCATGATCCCAGGGTCCTGGGATCGAGGCCCACATCAGGCTCTCTGCTCAGCAGGGAGCCTGCTTCCTCCTCTCCCTATCTCTCTGTCTGCCTCTCTGCCTACTTGTAATCTCTCTCTGTGTGTCAAATGAATAAATAAAATCTTTAAAAAAAAATACTTCATTGCTAAAATATGCTAGCCATCATCTGAGCTTTCAGCAAGGTTTTTTTTTTTTTGCTGGTAGAGGGTTTTGCCTCGATGCTGACGACTGATGATGGATCAGGGTGGTGGTTGCTGCAGGCTGGGGCGACCTTGGCAATTTCTTAAAATAGGACAATGAAGTTTGCCACATCAATGGACCCTTTCACGAAAATTACTCTGTAGCATGCAATGCTGTTTGACAGCATTTTATCCATAGGACTTTTTCAAAATTAGAGTCAATCCTCTCAAACCCCGCCATTGCTATGTCAACTAAGTTTATGTCATATTTTAAATCCTTTGTAGTCACTTCAATTGTCATGGCACCTTCACTAGAGTAGATTCCATCTCAAGAAACCACCTTCTTCTCTTCTAGTTCTTTTGCTATTTCTATTAGCTCAGTAGTTACTTCCTCCACTGAAGTCCTGAACTCCTCAAAGTCATCCGTGAGGGGGCAGAATCAACTTCTCCCAAACTCCTATTCGTGTTGATATTTGGACTTCTTCCCATGAATCCTGAATATTCTCAATGACATCTAGAATGGTGAATCCTTTCCAGAAGGTTTTCAATTTACTTTGCCCAGATCCATCTGAAGAATCACTATCTTTGCCTGCTACAGCTTTGTGAAATCTACTTTTTTATTTTCTTAAAGATTTTATTTATATTCAAGGTGGGGCTTGAACTCACAACCCCGAGATCAAGAGTCACACTCCACTGACTGAACCAGTCAGGTGCTCCACAAAATGTTGTTTTTTAAATAAGACTTAGAAGGCAGAATTACTCCTTGATCCACGAACTGCAGAGTGAGTGTGGTGTCAGCAGGCATGAAAGCAGCATGAATCTTGTCCATCTCCATCAGAGCTCATGGGTGAGCAGGTACACGGTCAGTGACCAGTTACATATGGATTTCTTTTCTTTTTTTTTTTTTTAAAGATTTTATTTATTTATTTCACAGTGGGAGAGAGATCACAAGGAGGCAGAGAGGCAGGCAGAGAGAGAGAAGGGGAAGCAGGCTCCCCGCCGAGCAGGGAGCCCGATGCGGGCCTCGATCCCAGGACCCTGAGATCATGACCTGAGCTGAAAGCAGAGGGTTTAACCCACTGAGCCACCCAGGCGCCCTGGATTTCTTTTCTTTCTTTTTTTTTTCTGAACAGTAGGTCTCAACAGTAGGCTTAAAATATTCAGTAAGCCACGTTGTAAACAGAGGTGCTGTCATTCAGGTTTTGTCCCATTTCTAGAGCACTAGGATTTTCAGAATGGGAAATGAGCACTGGCTCCAACTTAATGTCCCAGCTGCATGAGCCCCCAGCCAGAGTCAACTTTCCTCTGAAGTCAGGCATTGACTCCTCTAGCTACTGAAGTCCCAGATGACATCCTCTTCCAATATAAGGCTATTTCATCTACATTGTGTCTTAGCTTGACCTTCTGGATCACTTGTTGCTTCACCCTGTACTTCGGTGTTATGGAGACGGCTTCTTTCCTTAAACCTCACAAATGAACCTCTGCTAGTTTCCACCTTTTCTTCTGTGGATTCCCCACCACTCCGTCTTCACAGAATTGAGGAGAGTTAGGGCCTTGCTCCTGAACAGGCTCTGGTTTAAGGGAATGTTGTGATTGTTTTATCTTCTGTCCAGACTACTAAAACCTTCTCCATCTCAGCCATAAGGCTGTTTTGCTTGTCATTTGTGCGTTCACTGAAGTAGCACTTTTAATTTCCTTCAAGAACTTTCCTTTTGCATTTACAACTTGGCCAGCTGTTTGGTCCAAGGGGCCTACCTTTTAGCGTATCGTGGCTTTTTGACTAAGCACATTTCTAGCTTGTAATTTAAAGTGTGAGACCTACAACTCTTCCCTTCATCTGAACACAGAGAGGCCACTGCAGGGTTATTAGCTGTCTTAATTTCCATATTTGTGTCTCAGGGACAGGGAGAGATGGAGGAACGGCCAGTTGGTGGAGCAGTCAGAATACACACATTTGGTGAATTGTCTGTGTCTTACAAATGGGTGCGGCTTGTGGCGCCCTCTAACAATTATACTAATAGATCACTGATCACATAATCACTAGAACAAACATAATAATAATGAAAAAAATCTGAAATACTGAATTACCAAAATGCGACAGACACACAAAATGAGAAAATACTGTTGGAAAAATGGCGCCAACAGACTTGTGCGAAGCAGGGTTGCCACAAACCTGCAGTTTGTAAAAAAGACAGTATCTCTGAAGTACAAGTACGCTTGTCCTGGCTCAAAGACAAACAACTAATGAAGCAGAAAAGGGAACCCAGACACTGAGCACGCACGTATGGAAAGCCCCGCCAGACAAAGGTGGCGCTGTGTGAAGATAGGCTGACCTCACTGGAGGATTGTCACTCTCTTTTGGCTCCAATACAGGGACACTAAAAATTCTCAAAGGCCATTAGAGAGGTGAGAAAACTATTGAAAACTAGTTCTTAGGGGTAAGTTCATGTGGAATTCTTAGGGCAGAACCAACACCTCAGCCAGTGCCTTACAGAGACTCCAGACAGCTACTTCTGTACTTCTTAGAAACCATGAAATACGGTACATACTAACAAAGGCAGCCTCTCTGGGGACTGCTCCTATCACATCACATACTTGGGAGTGGGGAGAGGAAGTTGGAAATACTGGACCTGTGACCCCTACTCCTCCAGATCCCATCCATGAACACGCCAGACTGCATCCTCATTCCAGGACAGGGAAGAACAACCGAAATGTACGCAGACAGAAGCTTCCTGTACCAACAAAAACCTTGTCAACTAGTTCAGAATGAGAAAAAGATCAAGTTAGAACACTTATTTAAAACTTAATGATAAAATGCACTTTAAAAGTTAATGACAGAAATTTAAATATGGCAACAAATCCCCACACAATCTGTATTTTTAAGTAATTTATTTCAATAGAAATATTTCAGAAAACTGTACTTAAATTCATTTTAAGTCAGCTTATGCAAACACACTGAAGATCTCACACTCACATGTGCATATTGAACAGAAACAAAAAGTGAAGAGAGGAACCAAGCTGCACGTCACTCAGGGAGGTCATAGTGCAATCGAGTGCTTCATCATTAGAGTACCTCAAGTTAACTGGGATAAAGAAGAATAAAAATGGCTTGTGTTTTCCTGTATATTATCATCATTGGATATTTACCCCCACAGATGTTTATCTCCTTTAGATTACACTGTGAACGAGTTCCCCAACCCCTCCCCACACATACACACTTCAGTGGGTTGTAACACAGTACATTTGTCAACATTTAAGATGTAGAAATTCTTGAGAGTCTGGTGACTTATAATCAGCTACTGTGTCAGGCCTGATAAGTCAATAATTATTGGACTATATTTGTGAACAGTCCTAATAGGTGATGGTATCTTTAGGGGAAACATAATTATTTGTTACCTGAGATCTAAAGCACACGTAGTATTTACGAAATTTTCAGTTGGTCTATTAAAAAAAGTTCAATCCTTTCAAAGCACTCCAACTATGCATTCCATTCCTTTAATTCCATCACCGCTTCGCAGGCCAAAAGCTAGAAGCACAACTTAAATTCTACTAATAACCCTCAATGATCAGTCAACCCTTCATTTGGCTTTAAAGACTATGGTATCCAAAAAAATAATAAATAAAGACTATGGTATCTACTTCCCTATTCTGGAACATACTAGCCCTTAAAATAAGTGAAAATAGCATTTTTTGACTCACTTGAACAGTAGCTTCAGATCTTGTCTCAGAGAAGCAAAATGCTTCCCAGCTTTGTTTTGACTAAGAAAGCAGTGTAGTCTCTTAGCTTCCCTTCAAATTTATATATTGGAATTGTTTTCACGTTCCTGCCATATTTCTAAAGAAACTGTATCTAGTAGGTTAAGTGACTGCCTGTTTGTTCTGAGTCTTATTTAAATTGAAGAATGAACCAATCTCAATCTCATTTTTGTTTTCATTACAAGACTTCAGTAGCTTTAATAAGACCCCAAACAAATCTTTCTGGCTGTAATGTCGTTTTTTAGGGATTTTCTGAAAGGCCTTATAATTAAATGGATGCTCAAAACACCACCACCAACAACACAATATAAAAACAAACTCAGCTGGATGGATGCTCTTCAAAGCTGTTCTTAAAAGTGCTCATCTAAAGGCTGATTTGGGTGGGTTTACTCTTCATCTCCCACCCTGGCAGGAGAGGAGCAGAGAGGGAGCTTGTCTGAAAGACTCATGACCTGGGAGGGCTGCAGCAACACACGACCTGGAGGCATCTCTACAGACTCCCTTACACTTGCCGGTAGAAAGAGTAAGCTGGTGGAGAGAGGGATAGCACGCACTCCCGAAATAAGAGGAGTAAGAGGGCAAATGATTATCGTCATACTCGATGCCCTAAAATTGGTCTTCAAATTGTTAAGGCACTGACCAAATTTTCCCCACACTACAACTTGAGATACCGGTGTAATGACATCACTTTCAACAACTGGAAGAGTTTGCATGCATAGATCTTTCATCAGAATCCTCTAAACGGAAAAAAAGTAGTCACTTGAGTTACAAGCCATTTTTAGGGGAGCAAGACCAAAAAGGACTCAGATCATTTTGAAAAGGTTGACGTCACATGGAAAATAATGCTCATCAATGTGATTAAGTAACAATGTTTGTATCTCAAAGTTTAGAAAAAACAGAATACCACTCTGGCTGTAAAATCATAAGTTTACTGTTTGAAAAAAGTAGTACAAAAGGAGAGAGAAAATGAAAGCAAGCCCTAGAAGGTCACCGAAAAGGCCAGGCCAGCCTCACCACGTGCTCTGTATCGTCTGCTTGTGCAACAGCAGCGCCACTGTTCCACCGGGGCCCGGGTCGGCTCATTGTCACTTTCAAAAAGGGATCCAAGGATTTCAAAAACCTCTGAGGCAGAAGATTTCTTTTATTAAAGATCATCTCTGCGAAGCAACACTGCTCCCCATTGTTGGCAGAAGAAAGTAATATGGTCGTGTAAAGACTGGGTGGAAAGGAATGGTCTCAGAAAACAAAAAGGAAATCAATAGTGGATATATTCTTCTAAAAAGTCTACTACTATTATTATTATGGATTTCCAATTAATGCCTTATAGTTTTGTTTTTAGTAGGAAAGGTGTATAGCTCACAGGTTTAAACTCAGAAGACTTCTGCTCAACTCATGGGGCCAGGTAAATTCTAGTAATCCCGGGGCCCCCAGGTTCAACTAATCTGTGGGGTGTGTACACCAAGGACAGCAACCATTTCCCCTCTATAACAGCAGTGCTCCTTGGGCTCTTCTAGAAGTCATCTAGAAGAGAAAAAAAGCCACTTATAAAAACTCGGGAGCGATGAATACCCTACTCCTGACATATGGAAAGACCTCATACCAAGACAGTCCACACAAAAGGTAGTGCGATAGTCATATGGCATTTTCTACACAGAAAAAAATTGTCCACGAAGCACATACCTAGGGAGGAAAAAAAAATGCTCAAATTGTTTGGATCCCTTTTTGTTATGTTTATATAAATAATATTTACATAGTGAAGAAAACGCTATAGGAAGGTGTGTTTGATCAATTCTCTTTCAATTCTTAGTCTGGAGATTATAGTAAAAATAATACCTCTGAAAAAAATGAAGCAAAGTCCAAACACAGAGGGGGCATGAAACCAAAACTAGTGCTCTGAAGGTCATTATTACGCAGTTCTTTTTATAGTTGTATTTTAAAAACTGGTATTACTTCTGTATGAAAAATAAGCTTCCATGGTCAGATAAACTGTGAAAAAAATGAGATGTGCCTCAGACTGCATTTTGGCTAGTATTATATACTACTACATCAGGCTGTATAATATGCCAATATTTAGGCTTTTCATAAATTAGCTTAAATTTAAATTATAATGGAATTTCTAATGAGTTGTTCTTGGCTAGGAGAGAAACAAATGAGCTTAATAGTGATAGAAATTTCAAGATTTTGAGTCACTAACTTACTAATTTATTAAGCATAAGCTTAATAAGAGGAAAGAAATTTCAACTTCCTACTAATAAACTACCTAAATATTTAATATATTTTGGTGACCTATTTTCTTTGCTTGAATTATTATGTCATTTGGTGAATTATAGATCAAAAATTCACCTATGCTATTTCTAAATTCACTTCTCTCACTGGTTTCCATTTGTTTCAAATGCTAAAATAATCTTCAAAAGCAATGTCTAATCTTTTGAATAGACAGATTGGAAGAGAGAAGAACAATGTCTACTTTTATAGAGTTTCGCTCAGTCAGAGGCCACGATTCTATATAGGGACTATTCACCAAATCAGAACACTATTCTTTCCCTGTGCACGTATCCCTTAATGTTAGAGCTGAAATATCAAACACATCTTCCAGTTTAGCTCTCTCTTTGGCAAAATTGTGTGCTGTCAGGCTCCGACTTCCAGTTGCGAATCTCCCCAATTACGGTTAAACCTACAATGTATCTACTTTAGCTTATTTATGACAAACAAAACAATAATAAAAAATCCACAGGGTTCTCATCCACAGTATTTTTAAAAAGCACATACACTGTTACAAACACTTATTTCTGAGGAGAAATACACAAGTTAAGGAATTAAAAAAAATGTGAAACAAAAGAAAGATGTGCAAGGTCTATATAGTAATACTGCTGGCGATACAGGTGGTGTCTATGTAGCAACGTGGGTTATGCTTGGGAGATCATTAATTGAATAATCAGCACAGGCAACATTTTGCCCTCTCCAGCCCATGTCACTTTCTGCAAAACCAGAAATAATGGTAATTTCTAACCATGCTCTATGAGAAAAATATCTTAATACCCTTTCCAAAAGCTCTTCTACTTTCCTTTGGATAGACTCTTAGCTAATTATTCTGTGGGCAATATTTTCTATTTAATATTTAAGTTTCATGGCTTCAAGATGATAAAAAAGTATGAAATTCTCTAAGAATGAAAATGTGAGAAATTTTATGTGAGGCCCGAAGTATTAACAAGTTTATTGGAAGAGATCAGTCAAAAGCGTTTCTTACTCTGGGCAACTGCTAAAATATAGGATGCCCAATGAGTCTCTAACATCTGACGCGTTGCCTTTGTTCAAGTGCCGTTTTTCGTTAAAACTGTAAGGCAGTTCACCTTCAAACTTTCTTTTTTTTTCCTTTTCGTAATTCAACATTTATTCTGGAAATTAAACACACTGTTGCATGGAAGAGCTCTCCCAAAACAGCTTGGTTGACTACAGACAAAATATGGTTTCATGGCTGGGACCTATAGTACGTTTTCAGAAAAGTGTTTTGTAATAAAGGAAAGTTACATAGGAATTAAAGTTTTGATATGTAAGATTCCCAGAATCTCAATCTTTCACCTTTTTCCCTTTTAAAATTATTTTGTGTGCCTTATAATAAAGTACATACATACATACATATGTGGAAGCTCTTTTAAACAAATGTGATCCTGAATCTCATGTTTAACAAAAATAATGAAAATGAATAATAAAAAAAATAACTGGCATTGTGTACATTAAACACTGTAAAAGAAAATATCCTGATGAAATATCAGTATATCATCTTGATGACAAGAATCACCAGTGACTGGTAGAAGGAATAACTCAAATTAACTTGAAAAAAAAGTAGTTATTGTAAAATCTCAGAAAAGTTTAGGTAGGGATTACGGTTCTTTCCTAAGCAGATCTGTGGTCCAACAACGAATTCATATAGAAGGCTAAATGTTAAACCCAGTTAAAAACAACCATGTTTTCTGGAGCCCACTTGAAAAGTGTCTGGAATAAGAACACTCAGCCTTGATGCCTCCTGCAGGAAATGATGTTCCCCATACAGTACTAAATTTCTGAAGTTTAGTGTTTTAAAAAAAACTCCCCTCATCCCAAACAACCCCCACCCCCAATCCCAAACGAACCCCAACAAGTCACATCATGAACGTGTCTAATTCTGAAACTCTTGCTGTGGGAGAGCCAGGGAGGCCACAGACGACCAGGAGCAGAGCCCCCCACCCCCGTCTCCGGGGGCAGGCGGTTGGGAGCACCCCACTTGGGCAGAGCATCTTCACACCTCCGTTCAACATCAGCCCCTCATAGAACCCCTAAGAAATGTTTTTCCTTTTTACAGTGTATCTAAAAAAAGGCGAATCCCCCCTCCAAAATTAGTACAAAGTTAAAAGAAATGCAAATTAGCTACGATCTATTCCAAGCACAGCACCGCCAGAAGATTCACACACACTATTTGGTGTTTCATGTTGGTTTTCCTTTCATTCTTTTAAGGCAGTGGTTTCCGCAGGTCAGTTCAGAGGAAAGAAGCGTGGTCCATGGCAGTTTGTTTTGTAACTCCAATTTGTTCTCTGGGAATATCTCACTTCATTCCCTGAATTAGTGCTTTTTGGTTCAGAACTCCAAAGGCTGAGACGCAGCCTCTGGGCTCCTCCCGGCCCAGAGCTGCCTTATAGCTGGTGCTTTCATCAGCTCCTCGCTCTCACTTAGGGGCAAGAGTTCACCTCGCTTCTTTCTTAGGCTTTTACTCAAAAGTCATCAAGTTTGTAGGAACCTTAAAAATATAAGCAGTACAAAACTGATAGTATTTAAAAGGTGCTTTTGAAAGTACTATTTCTTATCTTTCTTAGTCATTTTAAGCCCAGATTATCATTTTTAAAAAAGGAATTTGACAGAAGGTACTGCAATCATTTATGAATAATGAATAAAATATGCTAGAACATTTTTGAAAAATCACTGAGTTAATATTCTCTTTCCAGAAAACTGAAATTGGAACGGAAGAAAGGGTGGAGACAGTATCTTTCTTGTCTACCACAGGGCGCTCAGCAGATGTCCGCTGAGTGAGCAAACGAACAAGAAAAGCAGCGTGGCTCTCGTTAGGGTGACACTCTGACAAACATACTTATTGTCTACTTTCTCAGTATCTGTATTACCAGGAATTCCTACATGCACATCCTAAAACCCAGCATGGATGATTTTATAATGAACACTACTAAACATTTCTTTGTGAAATCATCATGAAAGTAAGTATGAAAGAACAAAACTCATGGTTAGATAAAATTCTGATCTGACACTTGGTAACTCTGAAAAATCAACAGGTTACATAATACTTTGAGGCTTATAGACTGGACCAAGTTTAATTCGATTCCTTATAGAAACCAACAATAAGACATGAAGTCCACATTGTAGTGAGGAGAAATCCCACAATGAATCTTTGAAATATGAATATATTTTGTTTTTGAAAATCAGCTGATGAGTCCTCTAGTCAAGGACTAAAGAGGGTTTAACCACATTAAAAAAAAGCACTCTAACCCTTACTATCTGTTTTCTAAACCTGTGCTGGGAGAGATACTCCCACTTCAGTGGTCATTTCTCTGTCCTTTAAAACAGCTTAACAGCCATCACTTCGGTAATCTTTTTCTGAAAACCTAGGATATTCAAGAAAAAGAAGGGGGGAGTCTCTTAATGCGTGTCATCTTTTGTAATAACACAATCATAAGTGAATCATAAATCAAATACAATACAAATGCTCAAGTACTTAAAGTATAAATTTTCAGGTCTGGTTATAAGAAGGCCATATTTAAACAGAGTATAAGTTCACTTCCTCCTAAGTTCCTTGAATGTGGTTTAAGGTATTATAATTGAGTGAATCAGATTCTTCTACCAAAAATTTTCACATTTCACAGCTTCTATTTATATATTTGCTACTACTCTGATTCTCCCTAGTACAGAGACAAACAAAACCTACTTACACACATTTGGGTGTACTTGTTCAGCTGGAAGTCCTGCTAATACAGTGAAAGAAACTGAACCTTTATGTTGGGATGCATACACGGTCTAGATTAATCTTGAAATTGGAGATTTTTTTAAAAAATGACACTTAATACTTTAAGCACACTTAAAGAATGTAAGCTGAGTTGCACAAAAGCTTAGTCTAGGCAAAAGAAGGTCTGTTTCTTTCATTCTGTCCCAGACCCTAACTTGACAAAGGCAAGAAAGTAGACTTTGTTCTATGGCATTTCATGTCCTTAATGGAGGGTGCTAAAAATGATACCAAATACTGCTAGCAGTTTTTCTCTTATATATATATATATTTGGAATAAAAATTCTAAGAGAACAAAGCCTATTCTACCAATATTTAAAAAGAATGGACCTAAAAGATAAAGAATTAGCTTGTCTGACCCTGTGTAAGTCATTCAGCATTTCTGAGACTTAGTTTCTTCCTTTATCAAAAAAGGGGTAAAACTTTGGTCCTGACAAAGGTGAAAAATACTTCTAAAAGATGATGTAAACTTACGTAGTGTATTACAGTATTCAAAATCATCTACAGATAACACTTAACTGTACACTTCTGAATTTCAGTACCTGAAGTCAATGGTCTTCAAATATATTCAGCTAAAAACTGGCCTACAAAATGTCTACACGTATTTTCATAAATGTAGTTATGTTTATTTTATGGCTTTTCTACCAATTCATAGCTCAACTTCAGATCTGCAACAGGGTTTGAGGAAAACAACACCAGGGCTTCATTTCTCCTCTGCAGCTGAATTGCCTTTGAATTAGACCATCTTTGTTTCGGTGAAATAAAAACAAACCCAAATGGTTTTGGGTTTGGCTGCAACCACAGGAAGCCGCATCAAGTTATTAATAGAATAAAGATGAATCAGAACAATTTTTATTAAAGTGCCATCTAAGTTTTAGCCCCCTGGGGCTCTATTTCTTTGCCTCTCACTATATTCTCCCGAAAGGGGTACATTTGCCTCTTCTGAACACCTTAAGCGCCTTCCAGCTTCAGGAATTTTGAACTCTCTGGGCCCCCTCACCAGACCGCCGCTCCCCTTAATCTTCACATGGCTGTTCCTCAAGGTCTTCGGGGAGATCTCTGCTGCCTACTCTTAAAGTTGTGTCTACTCTCATCCCTCTGTTTCACATAATTCTGTTTTCCTTACATAGTTTACATAGTTCTCTACACAGTTTTCAGCATTTGAAATACTTCATAATTTTATTGACTATCTCCTCATTAAAATGTGGACTCCATACCTTGCTGACTGCTGTCAATAAGAGAAAGAATAAAAGCAGTATCATTTCCCCGCTTCATTCATCAAGTCCGTCGGCTGACTTGCCCTGGACTCTCTCACACACTGTCCCCAGGGACGAGCGTCCTGAGGCCTGGGAGCTGCCGCTCACCTGCTGCTTGTTGCTCTGGCAAGCTGCACTCAGATGCTTGAACCACAGCATCGCGTTCATTCTGTTGCCAGCTTGAAACTTGTAGGAGTTTCCTAAAGTTATTAAAAACAAGGGGAAAAAATGATAAAATTTTAAGGATGCTGACATGTAAATAATTCAGCCTGATATCGAAGAGCAAAATAAAACATGACTAGAGTCCTCAAGTTTCAGAATTCTGTCTCCAGCATCTGATTTTCTAATACAAATAAAAAGAAGAGTTCTCTACGCTATATTCACATGCTATCATTTATTCAGAAAGTCACCATTTTGCTATTCATGAATTGGAAGGGAAGTAATTTTGTCTCCTTAATGTTCTTTAAAGTATACCTAAATAAAAGAATAGATTTGTATGTGGGACTACAGTACAGAATATGTTAATATTAAGTTTTTATGGGCAAAACGCTTTAACACGTTTAACACTTAAACAGTAGGTGTATAATGTGATTAAGGATTAATTAGCTAACACCAATACCAACTATGCTTTTAGGTGTTAGTTATGTTTGCCGAAATTACCACAGATTTCTGTCACCTTCCTCTTTTACAAAAGAGTCACTTTCCTCTTTTACAAAATTAGAAATGCACCTGTGTTGTGCGTATTCAGAACTTATGCTAATTCAAGACTGACACATAATAAATACATCTTCACAGCTGTATGTATTAAGGAGATAAACTGAAAAAAGAAAGGATTCATGTACCTAAAGGCTGCCCTAAGTTGAGCTTTATTCTCTTTTTTTTCACTGATCTAAGCTTTTATTTCTCAATTCGTATCAAATTCTACTCTGTCCTTTATAATTGCATTCAGTGGTCCAAGAACGTGACCTTTCTTGAGGCATGATCGAGCTTTCCTTTGAGACTGGAACACTCAGAGAACTTTTTCACTTTCAGAAGCAACAGTTTCTTCACCAAATGTTTAATGTCAAATAATACTGTTTTACTTGCTGAACTCAGACATGGACATTAGATCAATCTGAATCGAAGGCCTATCTACAATAAAGCCAGCCATAGTTGCCATTTATCTACTTTCTCCTCCTCCTCCGAAAGACCATTAGTACAGATGGCACAAAAACCTTGGCTACTTGGAAATAGTTCTATCAAGTTACACTGGGGAAACTGAAAGAAAATAAAGAATTTGTTAACTAAGCCCAATGAAAACAATCTCCTTAAAATATAATTTTATGAATAATGCCTTTGAGATTTGGGGGGGGTGGAGCAGGGACTTTGAATTCAGAATGCTGAGTAGGGAGTTCTTGCTCTGTAAGTCAATCTATTTCATCTCAAAATGAGACATTTTGCTACTATTATTTTTTTCTATATCCAATATATTTGCTCAAGTTTTCACTTAAAATGCTTTAATATCCTAAAAGCAGAGTATCGATATAAAATACATTCTGAATAGAGGTCGAAATATAGGTGCACAGTCAATAATTGCAATTTCAGTGGTGAGTTGCTGCCGTGGAAGATTCTGGGCAGATATGAATGAGTTTCCTGTCTGGCTTCCTTTGAGGTGCTTATCAACAGCTGGCAGTTGTTATGAAGGAAGAGCAGCAACCATGTCAGGATGCATTCTGACGGCCATGTGCGGCCTCCACTTAGAGATGCACGAGGGTCTGATTTTACACGGCCCACCCTCCAACTTCTCTGATCCACTTAAAAAACTCCTCTGGTCAATAGTCAACAATTTCATTCATAAGTCTGTCTCTAGATTGTAAGCAAAGCATTAATTATTAATTCCACTTATTTGGAAAGTGATAGGAGTTAAATAACCAATTAACTTAATTAAAAATAATGGAACAAAAATCATTTAGAGGAAAACCTCTGCCACATTCAGAACTTAAGAAAAACAATTTATTTCAGGGTACAGATGAAGGGGTATATACGGCAAATGCCCGAGATTTTAAGGTAACCGATTCTCCAGTTCCCTCCTTCCCTCTCTCTGCATGGGTCTTAGCTCCCTAAGGATTACTTGGGTTTTTAACGGCAAGCTTATGCCCATGCAGCAAAGAAAATATGCTTATAATAGATACTGATACCAATAATATTGATATCATTATTATACATTATGTGATAGAATTAATTCCCAAAAGACAAAACTACATACACATGTTCCTGGTCAAGTATTCCAGTTAAACTATGTGTGGACCAACTCAATGTCATGTACTCACAGTATCATGTACTCACAGTACCTTAAACACTAGATATTCTAATGATTCACCTTTCTCAGAGTCAGTCAGCAAGAAGAGATCTGGGTGTTCTGGGTCGTCAGCCATCATCACCATCCATCCTACCACAGATACATTCTTATTTGATGTTGATTTGAACTGAGAGATAAAAAGATCATTAATGGAAACACAAAATTTATGGCTCATCCTAAGCAAAAATTAAGGATAAGCATATTTTCAGTTTCTCCTATGAGAAATAATATTTGTAACTTCATGCTAGTCGAGTTTGCCCACAGTCTTTTTACTTACTACTAAATTCCATTTAGGCATGCCCTCTTTAGATAGTCTACTACTCTTCAGATCCTTCCTAGCTTCAACTCTTCATCAAAACCTATCTGAGTCTCGAGTCCCAAAAAAGCATGACCTGTCGCTGGACGTGATAAATTTACCTCTGTGGTTTTTTTTTTCTGTTCTTTACTATGCTGCCCCAAACCCCTCCCTTATTAGGAAACACACCTGCATTTTAATCGAGGTATTATCTTTTTTTTTTACCCAGATTTATTGATATAATTAACACATAACACAGTATAACTTTAAAGTATACAATGTAATAGGGGTATTATCTGAAACTTGATAATTTACTAAACCAGCAGTACTATCAGACAAAAAAAATTTTTTTTAAAGTAGGCTCCATGCCCAGCATGGAGCCCAACATGGGGCTTGAACTCATGACCCTGAGATCAAGACTGAGCCACCCTGGTGACCCAGGCAATTCTTAATAATATATTCTTACTAGTATTTCTCAAAAAAGGTATTCTTAGTATGCTTGTTACTTTTCTATTCTTTTTTTTTTAAAGTTGTAGTTGAAATAAATGATGAAAAAAGGGCTATTAGAAAAGTACAGAAAATTAGGTCAATCTCATTCATGACCATAAATGAAAAAATACTAAATAAAATACTGGTGTATAAAAAAGCTAATGGGGCGCCTGGGTAGCACAGTCGGTTGAGTGTCTCTTAGTTTCCACTCAGGTCGTGATCTCATGGTTGTGAGATGGAGCCCCATGTTGGGATCCATGCTCAGCATGGAGTCTGCTTGAGATTCTCTCTCTCCCTCTGCCCCTCCTGATCACGCCCTCTCTCACTCTCTAAAATAAATAAATAAATCTTAAAAAAAAAAAAAACCTGATATATGATGACCAATTTGGATTTATCCAAGGAATGGGAGGTTGGTTTAATGTTAGAAATCAATCAATGTTGGGGGCGCCTGGGTGGCTCAGTGGGTTAAGGCCTCTGCCTTCAGCTCAGGTCATGATCTCAGGGTCCTGGGATCGAGCCCCGCATCGGGCTCTCTGCTCAGCAGGGAGCCTGCTTCCTCCTCTCTCTCTGCCTGCCTTTCTGCCTACTTGTGATCTGATCTCTCTCAAAAAAAAAAAAAAGAAAGAAGAAATCAATCAACGCAACTAAATTGGGTCTTTCTTTTCTCTTTCTCTCTCCCTCCCTCCCTCTCTCTCTTTTTTTTCTTTTTAAGATTTTATTTATTTGACAGAGAAAGAGACAGTCAGAGAGGGAACACAAGCAAGGGGAAAGGGAGAGGGAGAAGCAGGCTTCCTACCGAGCAGGGAGCCTGATGTGGGGCTCGATCCTACAACCCTGGGATCATAACCTGAGCGGAAGGCAGATGCTTAACAACTGAGCCACACAGGTGCCCCATAAGTTGGGTTTATTTCAAGAAAAGAAGATGAGTTCAACTTTAGAAAAATTATTTAACTTCAGAAAAATTATTAAACGAAATCACCATATTAACAGATTAAAAAGGAAAAAAAATGTTCAACTCAGTTTATCCAACAAGCTTTTGCAAAAATATAATGTGTATTTGTGACAGACTAGGAATAGAAGGGAACTTTCTAATTCAGTAAAGAGTACCCACCAAGCAAACAAACAAAACCTACACAAAAACCAAACCAAAATAAAGCAGGAAAGACCAAAAATCAATCAATCTCCCAATCAAAACCCTACAACACACACACTACTCAAAGGTAAAATGCTGAAAACATTTCAAAACCAGTATCAAGGCAAGGATGCCCATCATTGCTACTTCCATTCAACAGAATTCGAAGACCTAGTCAGCTTAACAGGATAACAAAAAGGAAATAAAAGGTATAAGAGTAAGGAAGAAATAAAACTGCCATTACTCACAGATGATAATACTGACAAAGAAAATCCACTCATATCTACCAAATTAATAAGAATGACAAGCAAGGACACTTGGAAGAGATCACTATAAAAATCAACTGTAATTCTAAAGACAGACCGATTAACTGATTGATATGTCAGAGAGAGAGAGAGAGAGAGAGAGAGAAAGCACAAGCAGGAGGAACAGCAGGCTGAGGGAGGAACAGACTCCTAGCTAGGCAGGGAGCCTGATGTGGGACTCAATTCCGGGATCCTGGGATCATGATCCAACCCAAAGGCAGACGCTTAACTGATGGAGCCACTCAGGCGTCTCTCAACTGTAATTCTATACATGAGAAATATAGAAGTCATTGATAAGAGAAGTACTTAGCAATACATACGATAAAAGATATACAGGAGAAGTAGAACTGATAAAAGGCATTCATCCAAGAAGACATAAATCAATGAAGAAATACCATGAGATGAAGAAAAAGGTTTGATTTGTAAAGATGCCAATTCTCCCTAAATTGATTTATACAGATTTAGTGTCATCTCAATAAAAATTTCAGTAGTATTTTACAGAACTTGAGAAGCTGATTCTAAAATTTACATACAAGAGCAAAGGAGCAGAAATAGCCAACACGCTCGTAAGAACAGGTAGTCAGGACCTGCCCTGATACCCATCAAGGCTCATAAAGCTACAGTAATTGAGACCATGGACTACAGGACAGGGACAGACAGGGCATTGGAAGTCAAGAACTGCAAACTCATGTGATAAGGATGGACTCTGCAGACTGAGGAAGGAAGAATGAATTGTTCAATAAATGATGCCAGGAAAATTGGTTATCCATGCAGAAAAGTCATGCAAACAAATGCCTGACCTTTCTCTATGCATTCACACCAAAGACTTTTTTGATACTGCTGGTTATCATTTATAGCTGACCCTACATGGGTTTGAACTATGCAGTAGATGTCTACTTACGATGTGGATTTTTTGGGATAAATACATTATAGTAAGTGTATTTTTTTCTCACGGTTTTCTTAACATTTTTTCTAGCTTATTTCATTGTAAGAACACATCATATAATACATATAATATACAAAATGTGTCAACGAACTGTTTATGTTATTGGTAAAGCTTTTGATCAATAGTAGCCTGAGAGTTAAGTTTTTGGGGAGTTCAAAGTTATACACAGATTTTCAAATGCACAGATGTGGAAGGGAGGTGGGTGGGTGCCTCCAAACTAGTTGTTCAAGGGTTCACTGTACTAATGGGGGCATATTTGTACTCTGCTTTGTAGTTTTTACTTATCAGTACTTCCTTACTGGTAAGTATTTTGAGTCCTTATAGATTTCTATTGTAAACACTACAGAAATACTTTTCTACAGGTATCTTTGTGCACTTGTTCAAGGATTTCCACAAGATAGATTCTCAGAAAAGGAATTGCTCGTTGTTATTAAGTTAAATATGGACTAGGACTGCCCACCACAAAAATAATACCAATTTATATTTCTGAAAATCATGGATAATTTTGAAATTTTCCCTACACTATGGCCAATGCGCTATTAAGAATCTTCAAAATTTTTGCCTAATAGCAAAAGAGGGCATCGTCTTTAATCTGCATTTTCGATACCTAATAAGGTTATCTTTTCAAGTTAATTAGCCACTTATATTTCATCTTCTATTTATCTCCTCTTTCCCTTTTTCTAACGTCTGTTTTATTCTCACTGAGCTGTGGAAAGTCTTTAGTTTTGTTACAGATTTCTTTTTAGATGCAGTCTTGGTCTTTAAAAATTTAACTAATCAAACAGTATTTATTCACTCTCTACCACGTAGTGATGGGTTCAAACATACCTGCAAAACTTTTTTTTACAATGAATTAATTTCTATTAAAGAATATATTTATAGTTTAAAAATCCAAAAAGGGGCTCCTGGGTGGCTCAGTCGGTTAAGTGTCTGCCTTTGGCTCAGGTCACCGTGGAGCCCGTGTCGGGCTCCCCACTCAGCGGGGAGTCAGATGCTCCAGAGCGCTCCCTCTCCCCAACCCCTGCTTTGCCCTCTCTTTCAAATAAATAAATAAAATCTTAAAAAAAATCTAAAAATATAGACATAATAGTAGTCCCCCTTTGCTCTCCCCAGTTAGTCTATGCTGCCAAACCTATTCTGTTCCTCGTAGGCAAAAAAAATGTGTAGAGATTATTACTAGGTTTGTGGGCTTCCAGATTTCCTCCTTCTGCATTTATAGACATATATGAACAGGTATACTTTCATTAGTAATTTTTTTTTCTCTCCAGCTTTTAATTTTGAAAGGCTGAAACTACAAAGTTCAAAGAATGCCATAGTGGTTACCCACAAATCTACATTTTGTGCATTTGCTTGATCTTTTTGAACTGCAGACATCATAAAACTGAGTCCTAAATATTTCAGCATGTATAGCATAAGAATGTATTTCTATATAACTACAATGTAAGTATCTAAGAAATTTAACAGACACATCATTTTTTATAACGTCCATATTAAAAATTTTTCAACTGTCCCAATTATGACCTTTGTAGTTAAAAAAAAAAAAAGACATTACATCCAGGATTCAACCAAATTACACATATTGCACCTATCTCTAAGATTCTTTACTCTCTTTTAATCTGTAAGAGTCCTCCCATTCCCCCCACCCCCTCCATCTACCAAAGTTTGGTCTTAAGAATCCAAGCCAGTTGTCTTGTAGAATGTCCCACAATCTGGATTTGATTGTTTCTTCATGATTAGATACATGTTACATTTCTGGCAAAAGCACTACATAGGCGGTACTGTTTATAAAATACATTTTAATCCTTTATCTGTTGCTTATAGATAGCTACTATTTTCTTCCAATTTGTATTTTAATTGTTTGAAAATGATTTTAATAATTTTTTCCTTCATTGCTTCTAGTTCTGTGCCACATCTCTTCTAAAACTGATTCTATAGTATAAACACGAGCCTCTCTACCCTCTATGTTGGTCTTGTAATTCCTTGTTTTACCCGAACAGTTATAATTTAAAAAGAGTTGGAATACAGTCCATTTCCTTGGCACTCAATTTGATTTCCTCACAACCCACTATGCTCTAATTTAATTTGGGTTCTTTCTAATAAGTTAGGAAAAATAAAAAACATTTAATTTTGAATAGCTACTTTTTAAAAATAATCCTCAACTAGTAAGTGAAATCTAGCCAAGCATCTCAAAGTGGCCATGTGAAAAGTTAACTATCTCTGAAGACAAAGGATTTAATTTAGCTATAGCAACCTTTTTTCCTCCCTTCGAGGACAGCAGTATTAATCAGAGGCAATTACCCTGCAGAATGTTTGGTGGAACTAGTCTCTATAACTCTGTGGCATCTGTGAGCATTAGTCGCTTTGACCAGAACACAAAAAAGAGTCCTTTACCTCAATGTGTGGACTATATCTAAACAATTGTAAAATAACAGTGGGCCAAAAAGCCAGAACTTCAGGGGCATTTGGGTGGCTCAGATGTTAAGTGTCTGACTCCTGATTTCAGCTCAGATCATGATTTCAGAGTCATGGGACCGAGCCTCATGTTGGGCTGTTTCAGATTCTCTCTCCCTCTCTCTCTACCCCTCCCCCACCCTCTCCCTTTCAAAGGGGGAAAAAAAAGGCCAGAACTTGAAAATTTATATGATTCCATTCACGTACAGTCCAAAAATGAAGCAATGTGTTGTTTAAGGAAACATATGGTAAACTCTAAAGAAGAGCAAGGCAATGACTAATGTGAAATTCAGGACAATGATAGGTGTGGGTATGGCGAGGAAAGAAGGAAGGTGATACTATCTTATGGCACTTACAACATTCATTTAAACTGAAAACGTACTCTTCTGGTTTGATTATAAAGAATTAGAACTGGAAGAATAAAGAAGAGCTTCTCTGAATTATGCAATGTCATTGGATAATTTATCCATAGTAAAAGGACTCGATTTTTTTAGTGGATTACCTTTCCTCAGTATGGTAAACCACTTAATTTCACTGCAAAATACATGACCTAGAAATAAAATTCCTCTCAAGGGGACTTTATTAATGCAACATGGAAAATTTCTTCTTTTCAAAGACTGTATCACTAGCATATAAAAACAAAACATCATGCAAAAAATATTTATAGGAAGACTCTACATTTGGAGGAAAGTGCATTGAGAGGGTTCTTCTCAGTAATAGGAACACAAGAGAGTGGACTATAGTAAGCAAAGTAACTACTATTCCTCTTCACTGCTGAGCAAAACCTCTCTGTCCGAAATGGAGGGGGAAAGAACTTTAGATGATGGTCCTAATTTTTTACATTTTACAGATTATGAACTGAGACTCCAAAGCAAGAATTTTCAATTCTTTTCTGAATAAGAAACCCAGGTTTGGGAAGGTTTTGATGCCAAGATAGACAACGGTAATGTGCACTTTTGACCTTTTGATTGAAAAGTAGCATTCAAAAAAAGAACCTCTAAATATGGAAGTTATTTCAAGACTTTCCCTGGAATGGTCTTACTAAATAAAAATAATTCTACCACAACACTCACACAAGGAATAGATGTAAGAACTTCTCGATTAGAATATGGAAAAAATCCAAATTGCTGCACTCCATTAGGACTACTTTCTTTACAACCATGAAGAGGCACTGAAACTCAGCTAGCAGTTAGAGGAGGAATACTTACATGCTTTCTTTCTGTAGCTTTTAGAGATTTGGCAGCATAGTAAAAAAGTTGTGTCCCACACAAAGCTGCCCAATACTTTGTCCATGATGCTACCTGGAAAGACAAACACAGGAACATACTACCACCGGCTTCTCATTTTCTTTACTTTCTTAGTGCCAATGACCTTTAACTTCACTCCAGCCACCTTAGCCTAATCTTAGAGTTGAATCACTTCTGAAATCTTTTATCTCCCACATTCCTGTCATTTCCACTGAATAGACTCTACTACTACTTTTATTCAGATAACTACTAGTTTCATCAAAAATCATACCACTTTTTACATTATCTAGCCTTGCCGCTGCCTCCCCAACCCGTGTCCTCCTTCTCCCTTCTTTGTATTTAGCCAATACCACGTGGTCTAGCACTATACCGATTCCCTTCCAAATACTTGAATCTCACTGTCCCCCTCTCATGATACAACCCCAGCCTTATCTAAATCTAACCATCTGATTACTTGGCACATTATAATAACCGAATATTGCTGGAGAAATCACACAATTGTGCTAACTGGTAAAATCAGAACCAGCAATCTCATATAGAAATCAACAGTACTTCATTTTTACCCCATCAAGCCATTATACTCTTTCTCTCTGGGGACAACTACTTCATTCCTTTTCTTAAAAATCCTAGTACTCCAGCCCCTTATAATAGCATCGCATACCTCCTAGAGAAAAATAAGTGAAATCTGGTGAGGACTTCATCTTCCCAGACCAAGTATCTGTTGGTAGACCCAGCTACTCAGCCTTTCTTCCTGCTGCAACAAAAGAGCTGATGCTGCTTCTATCAAAGGAGAAACTCTACCCTCCTTTCATGCTCTAGATCCTACTATCTCTCTCACTCCCTCAAGAAATCTGCTTCTGTAATTTACTCGTCTCTCCACTGTCTAGATTTCTCTCCCTCTCCCATCATTACACAAATGAGACTTCACAGCACTCTCCCCCTTGAAAATCCCTCCCCTGCCCCATCAGAGAGCACCCAATTTCTCTGCTCCTGTTTACAGCATAACTTCTTTCAAGGTGTCTCTAATCCCTGACTCTACTTCTCTCTTGCCCATTTTCTCCTCAGCTTACTTTCAGTTAGGCTGTTGCTGTCAAGGTCCCTGATTACTGACATACCCCAAAGCCTCTGTTCTTAACCACAGTTAACTCCTTAGCAACGTCCGGCACAGCTGGCCACTCCTTCCTTCTTGAAATACTGTAACCTCTATGCTTCTCTGATAACAGTTCCTTCATTTTCCTCTCTGCTTCTCATAGAAGACCTGGATGTGCTATAGAATTCTATCCTCAGCCCTCTTTTCTTCCCCAGCTATACTTTCCTCACAGATAATCGGTCTCACCTGTTCCCATACTTCAAATACCCTCTGTATGCTAACAGCACCCAAATCTCCATCTCTGGCCACCACCTCCCTGTGGAACTTCTGAACTGTACTTTTTAGGGTCAAACTGACATTTCCATTTTGAAGCCTAAAACACATAGTTAAGTGAACTTAGCCATGACTTACTGGCCCTTTCTTTAAAAAATTTTGCCTATTTCAGTAAACGTTCCCAACATTCATCCAGCTCAGCCCCCAACCCGGATACCACCTTCGCCTCCACGCTCTCTCTCATACACCACGCCTAATACCTCATCAAGCAACCCTGACCGTCGTCTCTGACTTCACCTCCTCCACGTGCTGCGCCTCAGCTCCCCAGGCCTTCTTGCTGCCTGAACTTGAGATCCTCACATGGCTAGCTCGCCTGCCTCATTCAGAGGGCAGCTTGGATGCTGACACCTCTCCTCATCCTCTCACTTGCCATCCCCATTACCTTATTTCCAAGGCTTACTTTCTCGGGCACCTGGCCTCATCTTGTTTGCTGCTGTATTTCCAGCATCCGGAGCACAACAGTGTTATAATGCCTCAACTGACACGCTACTGCTAGTTTTTACTAGCTGGCCTCATGTAGCTTCTCGACTGCGTGTGCCTGATGTTTACTCTAACTGTAAGCAGCAAAATCAGACTGCTTAGATGTAAACCATTTTACATTTTAAGAAGCTCTCATATCTTCAAAAGTTTTAAGTCTGGATACACACTGAAGTTTTTCTTCCAAACTAGAAAAACTATACTATTATTTGAGAAACGAAAAAGAAGAAGAAACTTCTAAGTTACATACAAAAGGCTCTGTGCCACTAAACTTTTATCATTTAAAGAAATAAAACAAAGGTTTGGAGGACATTTACTATCTGGGTTTTATTACATGAAGGTAAATGAAACTGCATTAGAGATTTAAATAAACAACTTAGGACTGACAAAACAAAATTGGTTGCATTCTAATTTTTAGGGTTGTTACTCTCTATTCTTTATTTTTCCTAAACTTATTACTAAAATATTTCATAACAGCATATACTTTCAAGGTTCTCCGGTAAGTGGTTTTGTGTAAGAACTGTGTTTAGGGACAGAGAGGAGTCCAGGAGCACCCTCAATGTATGATGTAACTGAAGTCTAAATTAAGAAACCCAGTGAGGCAAATGTGCATTTCCAATTATTTCAAGTGTACTATACATCTGGTTTTATTTCATTGTTTTCATATTTTTTAGGGTCCTATATGTTTTCTTATTTTTAGAAGTGTGTTAAAATATAATACATTAAGATCTTACTGTAGGCTTTTTGCCTTCTTTTAACAAAGTTTTTCTCCTGAGAACACCTTGAATAGTAACAGCTCCTGGATATAAATGCACTGCCAAATCTTCTGATTCTGCAGAACTATAATAATGGAATGAAAAAAAAAGAACATGTAAGACCTTTTGTGTATAGTAGTTACAAAGTAGGTACTTAAAATGAAATGTAATTACTCTTAATTTTAAAACCTTGTTACTGTATTCAGCATTAGAAGACACAATTATAAAGGCTTACTGATGTGAAATTTATAAGCTGTCACAAAAGTTTAATCAGGAAGTTATTAAAGTCAGCAGATGGTTAAAAAACACACACTTTATTACATATTTGAACAAGTATAATTTAGAAAGAAAAGAATAATTCATTTTAGTGAAGATTAAATTAAGGATTTAAGACTTTTTCTTCTTCTTAACATGCCACATTTGTATCACTGCTGTAAAGTTTTTTCCCCATTAGAAACTTTAAGTCCTGGTAGAAAAGGTGAGGATTCCTTTTGTTAAAAAGTATTTAAGCGTATAAAACTCAAAACAAAAAGAGTGAAGTTCAAAAAAGAAAGAAAGGAAAAAGAAAACCCATGCTTACTTTAATTCTAAAATAGGTGAGAGAAGTAATATAGGCAGTAACAACATATTTAAAAAACTAGCATACTGCAATAAATTGTAATGACATTTAAATGCTGTCAATCTGTAAGCGTTTGATTATAGCTTAAGAGCTCTTCAAGAAAGGAATAATTCTAAAACTCAAGATTTCCTTTTCATAGATCTTAAGAAAGCCACCACAAAATAACCAAACATTTAAGTATCTTTCCCCAACTGACTTAAGGTCCTATATTTAAAACAACAACAACTTCTACGAGGCAGTTAAAACATACACACTAATAAAAATCTGTCATTCTCTGGGGATCTGACATGATCTGCAGAATTCCTACAACAGGGAAGAAAAGTGAAGATTGCCAGGTTATCCCCTTATGATTATTTAGGTGTCTTCAAAGTGACTTAAAAACCTAGAGACCACTAGAAATTTCATGCTACTGCTATTTATATTCAGGGAGGTAAACTCAAAGAGATTAGACACCAAATTGATAAAAAGTTTACTTCTGAAGTTGGCTGTTGTATTTGTTGTATTATGAAGTGGCTGATTACCCAGTAACCTCCAGCCCCACGTCAATCTAACAGTCTCATTTCCTTCCGCAGCTAATACAGTACAGAAAGAAACCTGGTTTAACTAATAAACCACTGAACAAAAATGAGTTTAAAAGAACAAATATTATTTACTGAGACTTATCTAAATTCAGGGCCTGCAGTTTCCATGAAAAATTCTTAACAAAGATAAACTGGAACTAGCAAAGTAAATGCTGTGACAGTAGCCTCTGAATCATGCTTATCCAAGAACTAGCAGCATTAAAGAGACCTGTGTAGTTATAAGGCCACCAAGTTGGAATTAATTTTGCAATCAGCTCAGTGGATCAGAAAGAGAAGTTCAAATTTATCTTGAGATTAAATCTTGGAAAGAAAGGTTTTGTGGGTATTTTTTTAGTTTTTAAACCAATTAGTTGAGAAAGAACAGAGATACTGTGAGATCACACCCATTTAGCCAATCACCAACACCAGAGGGGAGTTCTGTGACCCCTGAATGCAGGGGGATTGTACCTGCTGGCCTTCATGTGGCTTCGATAGCCATTTCGTGCCACTCGTGTCACCGGGCCGAGAGAATGGTATAATCTGTTCCTGTTGGATTCCATTATAAATCGTATATATTACATATGCATTTATTCACAACAATACCTAGAACAACATAATAATTTCTTCCTGCAATACAGTTTTCTAAATCCTACAAAAGGACAATATGTGGTTGCTCTTTTTTTCAAGCATGCAGCACAGATTTTAAAAAAGATGTTTCCTTCTACTACTGACTCTAGAAATACAGGTCTTAGTATATACCATACATTTTATATACACTTGATTTCACAGATCTGCTAAAATAATTAAAGAGTTATTTATAACCAGTGTTATCAAAACCTGGAGAATACTTCAAAAATCCTTTTGTTTCTATTCCAGTTCTTGGATTCCAGTTTAAAAATGGTATCTGGATCTATATAAATAACTAATTTTTATTACATGTCCCTATGAAGACACCTAAAAGCAATGTGGGCTCTAAACTTAATGTGGCCTAAACACCTATATATTCCTCTCTATCCTTTACATTAAATCCAAGAAAACTAATAAAAGAGACAAGCTGGGTAATAAAGGCATTATTTTATTTCCACATCAACTGAAATAAATGGTAAGGCCAATAAATGATAAAAATAGTATGAGATAATATTTATCCAAAATGGCAAGTAATACTTAACAAAGGAAGTAAACACACACACATAGAAACACCAACACTTCTTTCCCTGGGAAAAGCCAAAGGTATGACTGTTGATAAATATGATTTAAAGCAAAAAGCATTATTTTAGCAACTTAAACAGGAACATATTTGATGTCTCTGTAGGAAATAAGGACAGACAGTGATATGTTTAACATTCAGAGAACTATTTTCAAATTCACTATCTACAACCAGTATTTTAAAATCCTAGTTCTTTATTTACTATTTATTATTCCACGTCTGAATCTTGCTGGGAAGCATTGATTTGCTCTCAAAATGTTCCAAGAGCCACAGATTTTAACTTGGCACAAGTACAGATTTTTTTTTTTTTTTTAGCTGCAAACGTCTGCAAAGCAAAACATTTGTCGTAGAAGAAATACATTGTTTTGAGATGTGAAGATAACACCATTAAGTACTGTCTTCAAAAGTAACCTGCTGGGATGAGGACAGATTACTGAACACAACATCATCTTGGTTACTTACAACTCATGCAAACCAAGAAACGATTTTTTTCATCAATGTTTTTTATCTAAAGATTACAATACATTCTATAATGAACATATGATGCTCTTCCTGGAGGGAAAGAACTAAAATCACTTGTATAGACAGCATGCCAGAGGCAACTTGTGTTTTTCTCATTTCAGGCAAACCCTAATAAAGAGACTAAATGCAAAAGTTGGAAGAGAAATACTATGCAAAAACAAGTTGTTAAGGCCCCCCCAAAAACAAAGAATAAGACTTAGGAACATTGATAACTAGAGTAGAAAGGCTCAAGAGTACTTTGAAATGCTGGGTTTACAAACAAAATCTTAATCACATAACAGAGGAAAATAAGAACATAATATTCCAATTAAACAGCATGAAAGTAACCAATTCCAGTATCATTTACAGATAGTCAATAAAATTGTTTTCTACTAAAAAAGTAACTGATACGGAGTTAGGTAACTATTTTCAACGCCATCAATTTTAATATGGCACTCAAAATTCAATCTAAATGACACTGTGCTACTTAGACACTTAGGCTGCTCAGTTTAGATACAAAAAGGAGCAATTATTTTGGCAAGAGTCAAGCATCCTGTAAATATGAAAACTGAAGAACTGAAATGGTCAAAGACAACAGAAAAGTCCTAATGGATGTTTAATAAATAAATTATTTGCACAGTTTGGCTATATTTTTAAGGAGATCTTACAATTGAAGATCAGTATTAGCGTGGTATTTACTGTAGGCAGATGACAACTTTTAAAGCTTAAAGCAATAAAAATAAGAGAAGGGAGCATGCCTTATAGTATTTCAGTATTAATCTGTGCGCTCTGTATATGCTCTGAGTTAATGTCAATTTAAATTCAAACTTCAAGCTGCTTTATTTATAGTGTAACTTAAAATTTACTGAGTCTTTTTGCCCTGGACAAGGTAGCAGAGAATGAAGTAGACTATGCTACTTAATGCCTTAAAATTACGCAAATGAACCAGAATTTAAGAAAATAATTTTACTTTAAACACATAAGTAGGTAAGTTGACTATGACTGGTTATTACAATTTTAAATTTCTAATTTTAAAGGTACTAAAATTCAAATATGTGTCAAGTCACCAAATAAACATTTATTAGCTAAAACTTAAATATCAACTTCTAATCTCTGCTGCCAGTTGGAAGCTTATAAATAGTCCCTTACAGATACGTAACAAACATTATCTGTTAAAATGCATATCATCACATCTTTTATGAAAGACAAACAAAACCTGAAGCAGTTCAAATGAACAATTCTTCTTACCTTTCAAAAGCAGGCCATGAGGTCTCTTCACTTAGTTCAGAACCATCACTGCTACCTAAAATCAAAAGTTATTCTATTTTTTAAACATCAGAATTAGTTTAAATTTCATATTTTAAAAATAAATTCTTTAATTGTACTTCTACAATGACAGTCATGTTATTTGTGGGTGAACATCCACATATTAATTCTTTTTTTTTTCTTTAAAGATTTTATTTATTTATTTGACAGAGAGAGATTACAAGTAGGCAGAGAGGCAGGCAGAGAGAGGAGGAAGCAGGCTCCCTGCTGAACAGAGAGCCCGATGCGGGGCTCGATCCCAGGACCCTGAGATCATGACCTGAGCCAAAGGCAGAGGCTTAACCCACTGAGCCACCCAGGTGCCCACTGCATATTAATTCTTCATTCTCATATTAATGCTACTAGGCTCATTCGAGCAGTATGTTGGAGTCTGGTAAGACTACCTGAAATAGCAAAATAGCATAAAACATTTTTGTGGAGCTACTTACAGCTCAGATTCATTATGTTAATAAACAATTTTCTACCATTAGAGAATGTACCATAAACACAAAAATTTTTCAAGTTTCAAAATTTTGTCAAAATTTAGGATGAATATAATTGTGAAATTCATAGAAGTTCACGTTATACTTTACCTCTGTAAGCCTTTTAAAACCTTTTATTACCCTAAGGATAAAAAACTTAATGAAATTTAATTTTTGCCTTTAGAGGCAAGGTAGAAGAGGATGGAATCCCTAAATTAAAAAAAAAAAGAATGGTGCTGTAACAATCTAAAAACTTTCTCTTTAGCCAGAATAGCAGCTAAAATATAAAGTTTTACATTAACTAAAGAAAAAACTGAGGGGAATATATTTGTAGAGTCCAAAACAACTTACACTGATTCAAAAGTTATTTTAAAGATAATCCTGGCTCTCAAAAAACCTGATGATTAATCTGCCCCTTATATATCAAGTTGAACTATCAGACTTTCATACCGGTGTTCTGTAAAAGACACAAACTCCAATGCTAAAAGGTACACACTGTATGTGATGGATTAATACCTTGTCTATGTATTTAGAGCGGCACTAGTTATATATAATATCCTTGGAAGAACTGAAGAACGGTAACAGAAAAAATTTTCTGGTTGTGTAGTTCAGATGACAAACTGGAACTACTCTGTTAGTAGTGGCAGAGTCTGGTAGATTATCTTTTGACTTGTGGATTACATGGTAAGGACTGAAAATTAAATCATAATTAGTATGACTTATTTGTAGGAAATATAAGTTTTTCTAGAAGCATTAAACTCAGAGTGGATATGCTTCTCTTAGCCAGGCAAGACCACTTTAGGTTATCTAAGACTTCTATACCACATTAGAAAATGCTGGAGGCCACTGTCCCAAGCACTGGTTAATTTCTCTGGAGTACTTTCTCAAAATCTCCATGGTATAGACTAATATTGTAGATTAAAGTTATAGCTAAGGAAAAAACCCTTTTGTGACTATAAATTGTGTGTGTGTGTGTGTGTGTGTGTGTGTAACATCTACCATTTATGGTTATGAATTTACTTTCTTTCCATTATAGCTTTAAAACAAAAACTGTGCAAAGTAATGTTTATGTGTAATGTTCTAATTTCAACCAAGGATGTACAATCTTTACTGTTTACCCACCTAACAGCCTTAGAATAAATAAAAAATAAATACAAAGGCAAACATTAAAATAGTCTCTTCCTTTTTTTAAAAAGATTATTTTTAAGCAATCTCTACACCCAATGTGGGGCTCAAACTCACAACCCCAAAATCAAGAGTTGCACACTCTACCATCTAAGTCAGGAGGCATTCCTAAAATAGTCTTTTCCTGTTCTAAAAGGCAGGCCTCCAAACTGAGCCACTAAGTGTAACTGAATGAAATAATGAGATAAATAATTATCTTGTGAAAACCAAAAGAACATCAGTGAAAAGTAAAAGCCACAGATAAACTAAAGAATTATCATTATAAAATTTATGATGGGGAAAAGTCAAATATTATATATACTTGAGAGCTGTAATATAAAAAATTATTATTTTTTGGTTTAAGTGGCATGCCAGATTCCATAGTGTAACAAATTTTTAATGGGAAAAAAGTTCTTCTTTTCTCTTTTGCAAAATTACACTGTATTATTTTTCAGGTTGAGGTTGATATTTGCATAATAACAGCTTATAGCATTAATGAAGAGGTATTTGAGGTGGCCAACTTGTCTTCTATTTTGTGAATTTTGTCATTTAATCATTTGTACTTATCAAAAGGGGGACTTTGGAATTAAAAAACTGCTGAATGGTGCTAGAAAGCTCTAAATCAATTTTGTTTACAGGGTTTGGAACTCTTAAGGGTTAAGGAAGTCAATTTGTGTAAGAAAATTAACTCCTTCTTGGATTTCTTTCTATGGACTATTCATCAACTCTGAGATGATCCTATTAACAGAAATAGGCTTAGCCCTTGAGCAACCTGGCACTTAATCAGAGAAGCAGCTATTTTCCTCCTTTATTCCTTCTTACAAATAAAATAAAAATTGTAGGAAGGTTTTTCTAATAATCAAAAGAAATAATGCTCGTCTAAAGGAAAATAAAGTTTAGGAATTAAAAACAAATTTTCCTCACAACCTCACATCCTACATCCCTTTCCAGTATGGTCCCAATTTTCTGGTCCCCTTCACGTCAACTCCCGGGCTCTCATTCTCCAGTCTACTCCAGTCAGGGCTCTGATGCAGCTCTTATGAGAGAACGACTTCTATCTTGCCAAAAGCACTGATCAATTCCTATTTTCATCTTTTTTCTTGCATTTAATGATGATACATTAAATACTTCCCTCTTCTTGGAGATACTTCCTCTACTGGGCTTTTGTGATACCACACCCTGATTTTTTATTCCTATTTCACTGATCCCTCCTTCATATTTCCTTTGATGGACTCATCTTTAAAAAAAAAAAATACTAGGGGCACCTGGGTGGTGCAGTAGGTTAAGCATCCAACTCTTGGTTTCAGGTCAGGTCATGATCTCATGGTCATGAGATCGAGCCCTGCGTCAGGCTCTGCACTCAGCACGGAGTCTGCTTGAGATTCTCTCTCCTCCCTCTGTCCCTCCTGCTTATGTTCTCTATCTAAAATAAATAACTCTTAAAAAAAATAAAGAAAGAATTTAATCAGACCTCTAAATGTTAGTATGTCTTATTTATTTACATTCTCTCCCTTGGTGACCTCAACTAATCCCACGGCTTGAAATACTATGCTAAATATGCGAACTCCCATACTTAATATCTACAGATCTAACCTGAACCCACTGAGCTCAAGAGTCATATATTCAGTTACCTATCTGACAACTCTATGAGGACCAAGCACGTCCAAAATAGGCTTCCTAACTCCTCAAACCCAATCATCCTTCACAACCAGCTCACCACCTACAAATGATTGCTCTTCTGGTTTTCTCTATCATGGCAATGGTACCATCATCTAACTAACTGCTTAATCCAAAAAGTTGAGAGTATACCAACTCTACCCCTTTCCTCATTCTTACAACCAACTGCATCAAGTAACCAATTCAACCAGTCTACCTTCTTTTCCCATCATTCCTCATATGCCTTGCCTTCTGGAGTCGAAAACATCAAGCAGTTTTTTAAAACACCATGATTTATTAACTTTAGTAGCTACTAGTAAGATGATCCTATATCTAATTGTTATTTTGCTTTTATCAAAGTTTCTCCATGTATATTAGGGTTAGTAACATTTTCCAGCTGAGTTTTATTAAAAATCTCATTTTTATAAATTGGAATCCTCTCAGAGAAATATTTCTCACCTATTGATATTCCACTAGAAAGAGTAGAACTTTCTGCTT
Organism: Ailurus styani; assembly: GCA_002007465.1. NCBI lineage: Eukaryota > Metazoa > Chordata > Mammalia > Carnivora > Ailuridae > Ailurus > Ailurus styani. Next base: position 4,193,550 of record LNAC01000213.1, on the reverse strand, counting down.
GGCCACGAGATGGTGCATGGGGCTCCATGACGCTATCATCTAACAGATGTCTTGGCCCTGCATTTGGGAACGTTGCACTCTTAAACTCTGCTGTGTTCATTTTATGAATGAAACTGGAAACAAAGAGAAATATTTTTCATATCTTTTATTATTGGTGGTAATTCAGGATATAAAAGATACTCTTAAAGATTCAAGATACAGAACATTTACCTGTTATCCTAAACTGACTTTTGAATTCTCATACTAAGATATCACACAGATACTCCCATAAAAGCCTCAAAGTAACAGTTTAGGGAAAATATTTTAGGAAACCAGGACAGGCCATAACTTACGTAAGAGATAGTATTTTGATTTTATCTTGAGTCTTCGGTCCATTAAAAAATAGTTTCACATTCACTTTTGGAAAACAGCTATTAAATTTTCACAAAAATTATGGCAAAGGTGAACTATGGGCTCCATTCTGAGTAAACAATCTTGCAAAAGTAATGATGTTAAACAAAAAATCAGTTTCCTTTTCATTATATTTAGGCATGAAAGGAATACTTTTTATAGACCTTTACTTATGGTGACTTATTTTGATTAAGATAAGCAATGACTGTTTTGATTAAAAGTTCTAATTTAGAAGGAAAATGGGAAATTGCTTTCCTAATTTTATTTATGATACTCTGTAATATAGTTCATGTATTTCCCCCTAATGTAGGCACTGCTGGGAGAAGCTTAGTTCCAAATTAAGATAAAGGAAGAACTAAATGCTTCTAGGCAAACAAGATATTTTACTAAATCAGGAAAAAAAACTACTGTTATACAAATAAAACTACGTTTAACTAATAAAATATATAGAAAATAAATCCAACTGGAAACAACTTAAAAATCTGAAAGATAAAATGAAAAATGCTGACTTATAGCCCAAGCTATGGCACTTCCTGTGTCCGTGTGGAATCAGGTTCCGAGGGGACGGCGGTGTCTGTGGAAGCAGGGCTCCTTCAGCTGCCACGCTTTTTCTTCCACTCTGCGGAGATGCTCCTACTTCAGGACCTAGGGGTTAAATGCAAAAGAGAGAGAGACAGAGAGAGAGAGAGAGAAATTTTCAGATTGTTTCAGAAGATTGTTTTCTTTTTAATCCCTTGATAGAAAATATAAAACGTGATTTAAATTTTAAGATAATGTTATCGTTAATTCTACCTAACTGACCGAACATTAAAATATTTACTTTCTGAGTCTTAAAACACAAAATCCAAAACATACAAGATCTGTTAATTTCTATCTATCTCATTGCACTAAGCAGCCAGTATTAGTATTTGCCCTTTTTACAGAGCAAGACACAGAATTAGAAGCGATGGGCTCAGGATAGTACAACCCAGATAAAGCCTGGGACTAATCACACAGAGGAGTCCCAGTTCAGCGCTCATTTAATTTTACACACTGCTTCTCTCTCTTAGTTTCAGCTTCTTCTTGGAGAAAGCGCATATAGGGCAGGTCAAGCATTCAAGTTGGAATTTTAATCTTTTTGACACTGTACAGACATGGGAGTTAAGAAACCAGAACTTGAAAGATTTGCAAAATATCATTTCAACAAAGAAAACAAAAGCAAATCTAAGGGATTCAGACTGCCATGTTTTCTACTGCTTATAATATACTCTTCTCCTAGATACTGTCACGTCTTGTCCCCTTGCTTCCTCCACATCTTACTGGAAGGGCCTCCAAATACTTATAGGGTATGTAATATTCTGAAGTTTAGTGCCAAAGTCTGCATTTGAAACGTAAAAAAAGGTACTTATTAATAATTTCTTTTTTTTCCAAGATTTTATTTATTTATTTGAGGGAGAGAGAGAGCATGAGGCGGGAGAGGTCAGAGGGAGAAGCAGACTCCCTGCCAGGCAGGGAGCTCGATGCGGGACTCGATCCTGGGACTCCAGGATCATAACCTGAGCCAAAGGCAGCCACCCAACTAACTGAGCCAAATGAACAATTCTCTCCAACTTTGTATTTTTAATTATGTGTGGTATATCTATATTATCCCCATTATAATGCAACAGGTAAATTATGGGATTGTGACTTTTTATGGGATTGTGACTATTTTCAGTAGTCCCAGTATTAAGAGTGAAATCGCTAAAATATCACTAAAACTGATTTCCGTAATTATTCAAATTAGTAAAATTTTCCACTCAGACCACAGAAATTTTTAATGTCATCAACCTTCACCGAGCAGGATAGTGTATTTTTTTTTAAAGATTTTATTTATTTATTTGACAGAGAGAGACACAGCGAGAGAGGGACACATAGCAGGGGGAGTGGGAGAGGGAGAAGCAGGCCTCCCGAGGAGGAGGGAGCCCGACACGGGGCTCGATCCCAGGACCCTGGGACCATGACCCAAGCCAAAGGCAGATGCCCAACGACTGAGCCACCCAGGCGCCCCAAGGATAGTGTACTCTTAATAAAAAAAAAAACAGGTATTTATAAACACTTATCTATTTTTTTCTGTTTATTGTATCTATTTTCCTTGGTTAGTTTGTTTGTACATTACTATAAACTCCAAGTAACAACTTCTTAAATTAAAAAACAAACAACAAAACCCAGTGATATATTTTAATACCAAAAATTTTTGCATGCATTATAAAATGTACTAAGTATTTATTTACTTTGGAGCATATTTTTTCTTATTAGGTTAGCTGATTTGTTATTTAGTAATCAGGAAAAAACTATGCACTAACCTACTAAATCTTCTCTCGAAGCAGCAGAGCGTGGTGTGCTTGTCCCTGGCTCTATCTTTAATGAAAGCCTGAATTTTAAAAAGAAACACATAAAATGACTAACACTTGACAATATTAAAATTATGTATTTCCTCACAAAAAATTAAGCATTTTAATAAAATAATCTCAGCTGTACATTCTTCTTCAAGAGCAATCTTTAATAATAGTAAATCTCTTATTTCTTTCATGCAAAGCAATCTTACGGTTATTCTTGGAAATATTAGGGAGGGAAAAAACCATTAGAAAGTTATACTTAAAAACAGAAAAAATTTTCCCCAAACTACCCCAATGTTGCCAAATGGTTCAATGCATTTAAAAATATTTGATGAATGACTAAAAAGTGATTTAATTTGAGGTCGTAGTGATACCTGACACTTAATTTCAGGAATTTTCATGTATTACACAAATTACTTCTAGACTCTTTACTGGATGGTCAAATGGCTTCCGCAGCAATTTCCAAAACATCCCCCTAAATAACCAATTCAACTTCTTAAAAGATCTTCACTAATAAAAAAGTTGTTTGCAAAATTGCTGGTAAATCCCTGTCCTAAGTCAAAGTTTATCAGCTGATACCTAAGTTCCATTTACAATAATATATCCAGTTTTGAGTTCCACTGCAAAAGAGATTATGACTCCTATCAGTGGAAACCATTTCCGGAAACAGGATAATAAAGCAGTTGTAGAAAATACTTTGGTGTAGCCCACAATGCCTATTATTACTAAGCATCTGTCTAAATATTAATACTTTTTCAAAAAAGCATTCTACCAACTGGAGTTTTTAAATGAAATTGCACAATACCAGTGATATTCATCATGATAAATCTATTATAGGTTCTCAACTTATTATTTCCTTGATAACCTCACAGGGAATTACATATGATTATATTCCAATTATTTGACAGTATAAAATACAGTCCTGAACAGGTATTTGATTAACCAGAACGGTCTGCTCTTTTTCTTTCTACAGAGTAGTTCACTTTAATTATTTGGGCTACAGAATATAGTGAATTCATTCATTTGATCAATAGTTATTGAACACCTGTTTTGTGTTGGGCACTGTGCTCTGTGCACTGGAACAGAACAGAGACTAAGGCAGACAAGAGTATCCCTGCCCTTGTGAAGCTTACAGTTTAGTATATGGAGGACACAGAAGAAAACAAAATAACTACAACTTCCTAACGCAGAACTGCAATAGAAAGGAACAGAAAGGAAGGTAGGGGTGAGTCACACCACTGTCAGCAGTACAAAAAGCAGAAGCATCTTAAAGCACAGCAGTCAAGTCAGAGGTCGGGTGCCTATGTCATCATCAGAACACCATTCAGGAACAGTGATGTTGATTCACCCAGAAAAGAGATTATGTTCAGTATTAAAATGGAGGAACTGTGGAAGATTCCCATCCGGATTAAAAAGTATGCATTAATTTGTAGGGTCTATACTGGTTGCCTATATACAGATGAAATTGCCAAAAAACAGAGGCCTTTGGATAAAACAAATGCGTCATTTTTATTTAAATCTCTCTCATCATAAAAACCATTTTTCCCTAATCATTTTAATAGCTCTTATGTTAAAAAGCTGATTTTCAGCATAGGGAATTAGAAGGTTCCTGCAATACAACCGCATCTTTAAAAAATTGTCTTCTTCAGTCTCCCATCTGATGCCCCAATACCGCCAAGTGCCTGAGCCGATCCCCCAAGCAAAAACACTGCTTCCCTCTGATCATTTCATCCCCTGGAACACTTTTCCTCCCTCTTTACGTGGAGATAACATCTACTGTTAAGATTAATAAGCCTTGGGTGACACTGTCTCCTGAAGCCATTCATGTTTCTTTTTTTCTCATTTTTCCCACTTAAAGCTGAGTTAGGTGTCCCCCCAAATTTACGTTCCCACAGCATTCTGTGCACATCTATCACAGTAATGTCTGCACTGCTTTGTCATCATCTATCTTGTGGATATGTTCTATATGAGACTGAGCTTCTTCAGGGCAAGAACAAGATTTTGTTTTTGTAATCCCGGCAAATAGCACAATAACTCACCTACGGCAAAGGCTTAATAAATATTTGTTAAAATGACTATGATGGGAAGGCTATTTTGTTCAAGCCACTCATGAAAATAAAAATCAGTACAACAGCATCAGCTTTCCTACAAAAATGAAGGTCTCTCGCATCAGTTTACAGACAGTTAAAACTACTTAATAGTTTCTTAATTGGCTACTATATCCTTTTAACAAAGTAAAAATTAGCTTAAATAAACACTTATCCTTTCGCCAGAGTCAATAAAAATTTACCATCCTCTATAACTGTGCAACAATTTCTTAGGTTTCACTCTTACTGAATAAACTTCTTTTAAATTCAACAAGTTTAAGCCAGATACAGAAATTTTTAACAAGTACTTAATCATATTTTGAGTTTTAAGATAATCTTCTGTATTTCACTAGACAAAACATGAGTGTTTTGTGCTATGTCAGTGACTAGAGCTCAGATGGAAGAATAGTGGTAAATATAAGATACAGACCATCAAACACAAGAAGCTCATAACCTAGGGCAACAAAAAATTTATGAAAAAACTCAGCCTTGAAAAGGTGATTCACTGACCTCATACATTTTCAAATGAACTACTATGTAACAACATTTTATAAAATAAAAATTGATACAGAAATATAAAGTGATATTATGGTGTGGGGGGAAAGATGGCAATAAAGGTGTTTGTATTTTTAATTTCTTTTTAAAGACTTGTATTTATCTATTTGACAGAGAGACAGAGAGCACAAGCAGGGGAAGCAGAGGGAGAGGGAGAAGCACAGTTCCTGCTGAGCAGGGAGCCTGACGTGGGACTCAATCTCAGGATCCTGGGATCATGACCTGAGCTGAAGGGAGATGCCTAACTGTGCCACCCAGGTGCCCCAATAAAGGTGTTTTTAAACATTAATAAAATTTTAGATACATTTAAATATATATTATCTAGAGCTTTAATCTTTGAAGAAAAGTTATTTCTAGTTGTTTTCCAGAATTTGTAGCCTTTTACTGGTATTTTGTTCTTCAAAAACTATTGGAACTTAATGGAACAAGACAGTTGATAATCACTATCATATAAGAAAATTTTTATATAATGCATTAATAATGAAAAATAACCTCATCTCTCACTTTGATAAATTTTTAAAGTAACTATGTATAAATATGGAAATTTATTGGAATTTATTGGAAAAAAATATCTGTGAAAGACACAAAGTTAAATGAAAGCTTGGGAATAATTTGCATAATAAAGCTAAGCAAAAATTTTTTATTAGAAATTAACAAATGAAGTCACAAGAAGCATCAGAAGCCTCAAGAGAAATGAGCTCTTTATCCTCCCATCTTTCAAAAAACCAAAAAAACCCAAAAACCTGGCAGTTAAGATGTACAGTACTCACTGAAAATAAAAAGGGTTAAAACTTAAAAATCCTTCCCACCTTGGGCAGAATTGTGGATGTTAAGGAGAAGGAAATAGGCAGCTGTATTTTAAAATCTTTAACAAAGGACTTGCTATAATAGAGGCAAGGGTAAGTGTGGTGCTGGACACATGTCTCATCTCTAGAGGTAGGAAGGTTCAATATTCTCTCAATCCATAAAAACAATTAAAAACAAATTCAAAGATGTGTCCCAAAATTACCATTACAAAAGGAGTATTCTTCCTATTTGTAGATGGTTTCATTAATTTTTCAATCTATTATGAGATAAATTTCCATAAATATTCAGTGCTTGAATATAAAGAAAGGAAGGCATTTATACTGGAACTATCAAACATTGGCTCTCAACAACCTGAGAAAAGTGAAACACTTTTAAACAAAAGAACAGATGGGATATTTGTAAATTGTCTCAATCACGTCAAGTGATTAAAAAAGAAATACATAAAAAAAGAAATGCATGCATACAAATACCTTTACCACTGTAAACACTGTAAACTTGATTAGGCATTTGCACGATATGATATAAAATTCAGATGTTTAAACACATGGGGAAGAAAGGGTAGAAGACAGGACAAAGTTAAAGAAACCACTTTTGAAGATCCAACCTACTTGTAATTATCATCTTCCACAAACTTCTGTAGTTCTTCTATATACTGAACAGAGTTCAGATATTTTTGGACATGAGGCAACATGGGGATATCTAGGCAAAATGTGATAAATAATTATCTGACACAGTATATCTTAACCAGAAGTTTAAAAGTTAATTTGAGAAATATACTTAGAGAAAAATTAAGGCTGCATAGCACCAAAATTTAAATTAACTCTAGAAGGACATTACTGAGGTAGATTTCATTTAATGTAAAACTGATGGTAATTTAAAAAATTACAGTTGCATGCTGTTTGTATAGATTTAAAAAACAAACAAACAAACATACTCCGGTTTCTCTTCAGATTGTATTAAAAAAAAAACAAAAACAAAAACAAACAGCTCCATTTACCAAATCCCACATATTTGATAAATGTCCTCCCCCACATACACTTTTAGGAAGTTTTTAAGGTCTTCTTAAAAGTATACACATGCACATAAAGTAACTTTAAAACAAATCTATTTTAAATAAATTGGATAATGTAGACTCACTCATTTTTAACATTTTAAAAAATATATACCAATAACGGTATCTTTATTCCCTATCGAACTGAAAGCATTCAAACAGTATAAAAAATTTAAAAAAATACGACACTTTTTCTCATCATCTGGGCTTGCAATAAGCTCTTTCTGCATATGTGTTTCCATTAAATACCACTTAAACAAAAAATTGATTATTCAATAATGAACTCCAGAAAGCTAGTCAATTGTTACAAGGATTACAGGTCTTAGCCCCTTCCTGAACTGAAAAATGTAAGAACTATTTACATAACAGATCAGGGATATCAAATGAGATGAAGATAACAGAAAATAATTTTATAAATTGTTCACAAAGTTGCTACAAAAGAGCAAAAGATAAAACTTAAAAACTTAAATATGAAATACTTCAATTCCTTAAAAGCAAGATCTCAAATAGGATGCTAACTATTAATCGTTATTTTCCTTTATATTAGATGATGTTCCCTGCTGTGCCAAAAATGGTTATCAATTCAGGTAAATGAATCAACAGAATCACAGCATAATGGTGTAAGTATTATTTACGAGAAACATACCATATTCACAGGACTGCTGTAAATCAGAAATTATTCGTAGGATGTTATTCATCAAATTTGATCTTTGCTCATTTTCTAGAATGCTGCCAGTTGATGGGTATGCTGAATCAATGTATGTTAAATCTGACAAATAGATACCTGAAACAAAATGAGATAAATGAGTGTTTTCTTACTTGTAGTTTGGAAGAGCATGAAAAAATGAAGAAGAGAAAAAAGAGCTAGTTTATTGTTATATTTTAATATACACTATATTTAGGATTTATTGTTAATACACTACAGCCTTGTTAAATCATAATCACCGAGGCCCAGGTTTCCATGGATTTGGGGTCAGACATGTAAATAATGTTTCTGTAATTGTTCTCTTACGAGGCCATTTTGTTTTTATTTATATTTTAAAGTTTATTTACTTATAATCTCTACACCCAGTGTGGGGGGGCTTGAAATCATGACCCCGAGATCAAGAGTCATGCGCTCTACCAACTGAGTCAGCCAGGCAACTCTGATTAACTTCACAGCAGTTCACATGGCATTAGACATGAAGTGTTTCGAAGACCGACAGTTGGATTTCTGAAACAGTACATGTGACTACAAATTGAAGTTGACTCTTTCCCCGACTGCAATTCCACTGCCCCATTTCTCTGTACCAACAAAAATTACATAGCCTCCAAAATAACTTAGTTCTACCAGTTCTAGATATGCAAGGCCACACATGTAAAGTGTATAAGACAACTATCGTTAAAGAGAAAAATATACTTTTCTACTTTCTACCTCCGTATTCCACATTCATGGACTGAAAAAACAACCGACGTACACATATACTGCCTTCCAAAAAAGGCCTACATTTTTTTTCTCATGCCGTTTCTTTCATCTTGACTATTTCTGAAACTCACCTCTATCCATCTCACTTTTATTTAATATCCAGGTCAGCGTTAACTGTTCTTTGGTTTTCTCATAGATTCCAAGAAAGGAATGTGCAAACCGTCTCGTCTAACCCCCTTTTAACAGATGAAGAATCTGAGGTCCACAGATACTGAAGGACTGTCTAGTACCATGTGATCTGTTGGTAACAGAACTGGAGCTCAGAGTATACTCCTGTACCCTAGTTTCTCTACTCTGTGCTGTTATAAATTCATACAGTATCTAGAGCACCATTCGCTTGGTGATTTTTATGACTTTATAATCTGTTTAAACTCTGTTATCTTATCTGCTCACGACTATAAACTCACTTATGGCAGTTGCTCTATCTTGCACTCTAAGAAAATGAAAATCTCGTACAGTGTTTTGACAACAAGTGCTTAAAACAACCTAAGGAGTTGGCATGGCAATCCTTTTACTCATCCTATTCATTCCTTTTCCATCCAGGAAGTCTTAACGATATTCTTGAAGCCATCTATCATAAATATTTCCTTTTCTTTAGAGACTCTCAACTTCTTTTTTTAATGCTTCAAATGAATCTTTAGCTTAGCTGCTTTTCCTTCAATCTCAGAGGAAGAAGAATCCCTTTCTCCTCTCCAAATATACACTGTGACTTTGAAGGGAATCACGCCAGCCTCCTCACCTGCCATGGGCTCCTTTCCCGAGCCAAGGCGTACATTTACACCTCCTCTCTCGAAGAAAACAAAATCAAGGTAACCCTTTGTTCACATCTGATCCCTCCTCCAGATAGGCCCCCTGTCCCTCTCTCTATAACAAACAGCTTGAAAGAGAAGTACAGACTTGTCCACTTATTTTATCTTTCATCTCTTTTTAATGAAATATTTGACACATTTAAGAGTTTACAAGCATCATGATAGATTTTGAAACAAGCAAAAAAAGATTATCAGCTGTCCTGTCCCCAGCCTGTCCTTCCAGACTTTTTGAGCTGACAACTCTATAAGTTTTTGAAAACTAGTAATAATACAAATTCCTGTCCATAAAAATGCCAATGCCCTATGTCCAGTAAAATGTAACTGAATAATGCTCTACGGATGTTGACCAGTTTTGCAACTATGTGTAAATTCATTTTAGCATTCTTTAGTGACTGTCTGGTGTGTGTGGTACTTTGAATTCTCTCCTTAAATGGTTGCAGTATCTTTCTGATTCCCTTATAAATTTAATGATTTAAATAAAACCTTGACATGCACTGATTTGTACTTGTGTAAAAATCATGATTTTACCATTTAAAAAAGTGTACTGTCACCCATGTCATATTGGTTGTTATCAAGCAATATAATAAATACCAGTGAATGACCAGGCAGGTCAAGAAGTACAACATCACCAGCACTGTTCATTCCCTGCATCATCTCCCTGCTTCCCATCCAGAGGTAACTAACTACTATTCCAAAACTTATTTATTCCCTTGTTTTGTTCTTCCCAAGACATCTGTCTGTATCCCTGCACAATGTATTTACTTTTGCTTATTTCTGAGCTTTGAAAAAATATTTTATACATGTGATTAAATTCAATGATAACATCGGTAAACATAGGTACACCATAAGTAATTTATAGGTGTTTGTTAAACTTTTAGAAATATGACCTTCTGTGATTGCTGTGTCTCACCATTTTGTTTTCAGGAGTCATTTGTGTGGTTAAATGCAGCAATAATTCCTTAGACTGAGAACAAATTAATATGTAACTGTATCACAATTTACTTACTCATTTGATACTTTTAAGTTACTTCTTCCCTCCCTCTACACTGCTACTGACATTCTTATAAATATCTCCTGGGATACATGTACAAGAATTTCCCCAGGATATATCTTATATTATATTATACATATGGCATTTATATGGTTCGTTAATGTTCAGCTTCACACTGTTTTTAAAGCTTTATCAATTCACACTACCACTGATAGCATGTTTCTACTGATCCACACTTGTGCTAACACTTGATACTATCAGTCTTCTTGACTTTTGCCAATTTTGTGGGTATAAAATAATATCTCATTGTGTTTCAATTTTCGTTTCCTTGACTGGTAATGAGGTTACGCATTTATATTTCTATGAAATGTCTTTTATCCATTTTTCTTCTGGGTTGTCTTTTTTCTTATTGATTTCTAAATTCTTAGTATATTGCAGAAACCAATCCACTTGGCAGTTATATTTAGTTCACTTTTCAACCCATTATATAGTCTGAAATCTGGGGCCCCTGGGTGGCTCAGTTGGTTGAATGCCTGCCTTCAGCTCAGGTCATGATCCTAGGATCCTGGGATCGAGTCCTATACTGGGCTCCCCGCTAAGCAGGGAGTCTACTTCTTCTGCTTCTCCCTCACCCTCTGCTCTTCCCCTACTCATGCACTCTCTCTCTAATAAATGAATAAAATCTCTAAAGAATATATAGTATGAAACCTGTATTTTGCTACTGAAATTTACTTCAGCAAAAGTATAAGGGACCAGCTCATTATTAAATCTTTAAACATCTCTCTTGGTCTCCTGCTGCTCATTAGTGTCTCAGTATTTTTATTACTCCCTTTGTTCCTTGGCGCTTTATTGGCTCTATTGGCTTGAACCTTCCTAGCTTCCCACAACCCCTCCATTCTCCTTTTTCCTCATGTTCCCTAGAAACTGGTATTCTCCATGGTTCTGTCATTAGTCTCACTCTGCATGTACTTTTTCTGGATTATCTTACTTCTGTAGCCTCAACCATCACCTAATTGCCAATGACTTTCCAAATCTCTTTTAGAACTGAAATCTTTAATTTTCAATTTAACATGCCAAACTAATCATTATTTGTCTCAAAACACCTGACATCCCAAGTTCTTACCTTGGTTAGTGATATTACTAATTGTTAAAGTTAGAAGGTTCAAAACCACTCAAGTAAAAAAGCTCAGGAGAAACTATCTCATATTTTGTCCCAGATTAGGTTACTAGTGAATATAAGAGGATCAAGTAATACTAAGTGAACAAGTAATGCATTACATAATTAGAGGCTAAAAGCTGGCATTCCATCTGTCACAATGTTTTTAAAACCAGGAAATATCATAGGAAATATCTAAGTGACTTTCTCTTCCTAAAAAATGGGGAGATCTGGCAACAACGAGGTACAGCCGAAAAGGGTACAGATCCCACTGTATTAACCTTAAGGATGCTAGTTTATCCTAACTCTCATTTTCCTTTGTTATCTTACTTCTGGTTTATTTCACTTTCTTACATTACCTGCCTCATTCTTGTGAGCATTTGTCTTTGTACAACCTTGAGTTTGCAACCCCTGGTATATTTATATACGTCACAGAATTTACAGAAACAATTCTGTAAAAGAGGTAGAAACTGGGCTGACTTTAAATAAAGAATGTGGTTCGACAAAGGGATGACGGTAGAACCTACCAGAAAGAAAAAACAGCTCAAGCTAAGGCACCAAGGAGGGGAAAGCACATGGTATAGACAGAAATTAGAAGCCCCCCAAAATTTTACCTAGAAGCAGCAATCAGTATGTATAGGATCCAAGGAGAGACAGTGTGGCATAATGCTTTTTAGATTCAAACCCCAGTTCTACTACTTAGCAGTGAAGTACCAAATCAGTTAAGAAGCCCCAATTTTTGTTTCATTAGCTACTGAGTTACTTAATCAACATTTCTGGGTTTAATGAAATATTATAGCACAGTTAGTACTGAACAGTTACTAATTCTTTCTCTAGACTTTTCTAAATCCACATAGCCAGCAGGGAGTCAGAACTCTCTTTTTTCAGGCCAGGGTTATGTTTGCTTTTAAATCTCAAAACATCAACTACTAAGAATAACCTTATTCAGACAAGGGGGGTCATGTTTTTAGAATAGGAGGAAGTGACATTACATAACATCAGAATTTTTGAAGTATTACATTTATGAATTTTATATATAGATTTCCATTTATATTTAATAATTATATATATGAATAGTTTTATTAAGACATTACACAGTAAGACATATCACAACAACATCAAGTTTCATCTATGTTTAAAACCTTCTGAAATGGAAACTTTAGTAAAGTGTTTAAAAATTCTTCTACAATATAAAGAGTATAACAATATTTAGGTGGCTGTCTCATGACAAAGTCTAACTCTTGTTCTTTGTAACAAAAAACCAAACTTATCAGCCTGTTAGTATTTCTGAGAAGTTGAGTGCTGTTTTTTCAGTATTCAAGTTAAAAGATCTCTGGCCAGCAGACTAAAATGTTTGTTTTATAATTGCCCGCTCAACTATGATAGTTTGTTTCCAGATGGTGCCCTTCCTGCAACCTGCACACAGTCTCTCCTTGTTCAGAGCTATTCAACCTCCTGCTGATCCCACTACCCCCACCCCTATTTAAGGCTACAGAGAGGAAATCCTAAGGAGGAGATTTTCCCCCCTAGTCTCCAGCAATTTTCAGTGACGTAATATGTGGGCTGAACTTGAGTTTACTGAGAAAGAGAGGGACTCACTATTCGAGGGTGCTGTATATACAATCTGGGTCAGCTGCAGCTGGTGCCTGCACTTCTCCATGTGGCAGACGGAGCAAAGCCACAATGCTTTCTCTGCTGGAATAAAGACAGCCCACAGACCAGAACTTCCACTATACTACTTAAAATTACACAGGGGGCTTGTCAAGTTCAATTGATTAGTGTCATAAGAAGAAAAAGAAGTTCCATATTACAGCTTGGATTTGACGGTCCAAAGCAAAAATGCAACTGCCATTAAAGTCACAGAGGAACAAACTTCTACACTGATTTTAAAAGCAAGAATAAGAGCAGCAAGTTTCTGGGTCTGCTTTATCAACAGATGCATAAAGGTATTTTTATATTTATTTTTCTTTAAAATTCTGTGCATGTTCAAAATTTTACATTTGTAGAAATTTTGAAATCTTTTATTAAAGAATTTTAAAATAGACTAACAATTTATTTTACCTGAAAGGGGTTTTTTTTGTACCTTTATGTAAAAAACTGAACATTATGTACTATGTGATGATTAATGTATGATTTGCAGTTCAATTTAATACTATTTGGTATATATGCTTATACATTGGTACATACATGCTAGGTTTCAAAAACCAAGTGCTTTAGTGACACTAGAAAGAAATTTTAACAAGTAACAGACTAGATGTCTAAGGTTTATAACACAGTGATTAAAAACAAAGGAATACAAACAAAAGAAAAGAGCTGTAAACATTAGTCTCTCTCCATGCAATTCCAGTGTGTGTGTGTGCTGGCAGGTCATGTGCACTGTTAGAGATCTTCAAGTATAGCTACATAACACAGTTAAAAAGATATAAAATTAACTGAAAGACGTTGCAACAATTCCTCAATTATAGTATAACAAAATATTAAGCAGAAATTTTTATAAAGATTTAAGCTAAGTGTATGGTATTTTTTGCAAAAACTCAAAATTTTAAATAACTTCCCATACTTAGATGTAACAGTTATTTAACTAGGGTAACAGAAATTAAAACTGCTATACCTAGAATTACTTAAGAAAGCAAAGTTATTGTTACATGAAAAAAAAAACCCTAAAACTTTACAGATTAGGATCAAAGAAAAAAATAAAATGTGACTTAAGTATTATGTAAGTAGTCAGCAGTAACGGTAGAAAATAAGAACCCAAAAGGTACACTTATTTAAATACATGATTAAAAGACCAAAAATATATAATATTTTTAGACAGACATAATTTTGGTAACCAAACAAGAGGTTTCTTTTAATATTCTACTTTACCTGTATTATGAGAACTGTTAAAAATAAAATTACTAGTTACCAAGAGTAAGCTTTAAACACCAAAGACACTTAAGTGTTTTGTTTTTTTTTTTTTTTTATGATTTGGGGATCCTCTGTTCTTTTAAAAACTAAAGACATTAAATGGTAGGAAGCGTCAACAAGCAAATAATTGTAAAGCTCAGATTTCTTCAACTTTACTTTCATGTCTTTCCCTTAAAGATTCATACTCTAAATCCTGGGAGGATCTCTGTCGAACATATTTTACAAGAAACTGATAAAATGTCCAAGCAATACTGCCATCTCTCTCTCTTTTCTGTTGCTGTTTGCTATGAAAACTGCAGAACTTCATTAAACCTCGGTTCTTACTGAAGCCTTCGGCAAGCATTGAATCTGAAACCCCAAACACACCCCAAACACAAAGATAATTCCTATCCCTTTCTTTAATTATCTCCAGGGGATGAGACTGTTCTCAAGTCTTTTCCTAAGACATAATTCACAATCTAGAAGTATCTAAGGCATCTTCAACGCTTCATAAATTTAGGTTCATTGCCTCACGCTGTTTTCAGTGCGTGACATAGCCAGTCAAATGCCTCTATGCATTTACCATCTGAAAGGAAGTAAATCCTGATTCTTATTTCTTCTCTCTACTAGCTGGCAGTGTAGCAACTATGAAGAGAAATAATACCAATAAAATTAACCCAAAGCATGGACGACTTCCCCCCCCTTTTTCTTTTATTTTTTTTTAAAAACAGCCAAGCAAAGGCATAGATTTAAAATTAAGTATACTGTAACTAATTTATAACATTCTCTTGGGACCTAGGAAAGTTTTAACATATACAGAAAGGTTTTATGAGGTAACACAGATTTATGGATCTTACACTTTTAAAACAGAACGTGGTGGGAAAATATTAAATAAGAGAATGTTTTCAGAGAATTTAACAGTAAATGTATTTTTAAAACCAGTTCTTATTCATGACGTAGCTAGTCTACTACTTCAGAAATGTGGCTCCTTATTCTTCTTTGGGTGACAATGAAGTCATTACTTTTATAAGGTCAAAGGAATTATATTTATTTAAGAACAAACGTTTAGTTGCCTCCTTTAAATACTTAGGTCAGATTCTCTTACAGGACACAATGATTTATCGTATGATTTAATCATATAGGAGCCCATAAAGAGCCAAGGCAAAACACAACAAAGTGAAGCTATTGCTATTTTAATTTCACATCTTTGTTCTTTCATGACAACACTGATGTAAAGTCACCATGTAAAGTCTTGGATTATATGTTCTTAGTTGTCCTATACAAATCTGTGTCTGGTAGGAGGAATACAAGCTGTTCCAATCAAAATATTGTTCATGAAATTCTACTTGTTTTGAAGTTACATGATAGCTTCTGAATCTTCCTTGTTTTCGTAGCTTATTTCATAGATTATTTAAATAAAATGACTTTATGGTCTAAGAATTTCCATTCTATTGTTAAAGTGAAATGAGTGAATCTGAAGACTAGTTAACTATGTAGGAGAAATACTATACATCTTACCATCCTAGTTTTAAAAATAAACCATATCTAAATCCCATGAATGTGCAAATATAACAAGAAATCTTTTATTGGTAACTCTAGTACAATAAAAGTCCCTTTTTTATAAAATAGATAACTTTAAGGCCTAAATTTTCTCTTAACATCAGAGGCAAAATATAAAAACAAAAACTAAAAAGTACTCATCCAAGTGCATTTTTATCAATAAGCAACAGACGGCCTCTGATATAAATATGGAATACTACTGTACTCATTCTTCCTATCTTGATTATGTTAGTAAGAGAAAAATAATTTTCCACACTCCATCCACTCTTTGCTTTATTTCCATTATCACTCCACTTTGAAAACACCACTTACTTGAAAACACCAAAGGAGACATGGTTTTAAAAAGGGGCAGTCATCTTTATGACTGCAGTTGAACAGCCCAGATTTCACAGATCGTAAGAACCTTTATTTTTTGGGAGGGTTCCTAATCACAAGTTAGATATGTAGCTATCAAGTAGTAACAATACATACAGGGGAAAGGAATGACAGCAGAAAGTTTGGGATTGAAAAATGATGGAAACAGAGCCTAACAAAAATGATTCACAAATACCTTTTCATATATAAGTAATGGGTCCATGTAGAGACCTACAAACCAGAAAAAGACCGAAAAACAAGAGGCACAAAGTTAAGGTTCCTCTATAGTTACAGCATGACTAGGATAAAAATCACAGGTCTGGAAAAGTTACGAGTTGAAGAACTGAATCCACTCTCAGTGCTAATTCTGGCTTCTCTGGGACTTTATTTCTTTGTAAAAAGAGTATACATTTATTTCACAGTGTTTTTGGGAATGCAAATAGTTAACATGCATCAAGGGATTGTTACGCTCTCGGTGATAGACAATAGGACAGAATACGTCACCATATGCTGTAGTGGTTAATGAAAAAGGGAAACATCAACTCTGGGGTCTTTTGCCTAAGTTCAGATTCTGGCTCCATCTCTCAGAAGCTGGTTGACTCTCTGGGTAAGGTACTTAATTTCTGGATGCCAGTCCTTCACTGAAGACGAGGACTGTAATAATCTACTCAAACGGCTGGAGTTACAACTAATTGACTTAATACATGCAAAAGGGCTTAAAACAATGCCAAACATGCAAGAAGTATGAACTAAGGTTTACTGCAATGCTATTATTAATTATAGGCATAAACAACTTGGGACCTGACTTCTTAAACCAAGAAACAAGAACCTGGGTGGAAAGTGGGACAGAAGAGTTCAGTCTTAGTGTATACACTGCCATCCTTCGAAAACAGCAGACAGGCACCCAGTTTATGAGGGGGAAGATGGGCCATGTGCTCCAGCAGCCTGCTCAAGGAGCTGGGGGGGGGGGCACGTCTTAGCCACTCCATGCTACTACTCCCGAGCGAGGGAACTCGTGAGAAAGGAGCAGCTTCAATTCTTAGAGCAAGTACTGGTGTTTCTATAGAAACTGTACAATGAGGGACAAGTGTTTCTCTGTCACAGCAAAAATGAAACACTCCATGCACACACACCAGCAATGTGTGCCATTGCTAGCAATGCCGACCGAGGAGCCGGGGAACCTGAATCCTTGACCCAGTTCTAATACTACTGATTTGCCTGGCCCTGGCTTTCAACATGCACATAGGTGCAAAAAGGTTCTTGAATGAGATGGTCTTTAAGGCACCTTCCAACTCTAACAATCATATTCAACTACAGAGAGTTTCTTTCCTTGGTAATGGTTACAGGAAAAACTACTGAAATTTTATTAAAATACATTTCAGCAGAATCTCTGTTTTAAGAATGAAACTGCTTAAAAAAAAAAGAATGAACCTGATAATCATATGTAAGCTCAGAACATTTATACGATTATGGTTTAGAAAACAGAATTACCCACTAATGACTGTAAACATACTCTCATTCTTAAACCTGTCACTAATCCCAAAAGGACAGGCTATAAAGACAAAAAATATGATGCCAAATCTTTCTGGTTTGAGATCTGTCTAAAAATGCTTCTTTGATAAAAAAGGTATTTATTATAGAGGGCCAATTTAATTAAAACCACGTAATATAAAATAATAACTAATAAAGTCACCTGCTATTAACTTTAATACTAGCTAGGGAAGAGAGGTGCCTGGGCGGCTCAGTTGGTTAAGCGTCTGCCTTCGACTCAGGTCATGATCCCAGGATCCCGGGATCAGGCCCCGCATCGGGCTCCCTGCTCGGCAGGGAGACTGCTGCTCCCTCTGCCTCTCCCCCTGCTTGTGCTCTCTTTCTCACTCACTCTTTCTCTCAAATAAGTAAATACAATCTAAAATAAATAAATAAAAAGAATATTTAATACTATTTAGGGAAGAATGTTTTGATCAATGCCTTACAAACACGTCTATCATTTTCAGTGTCTTCAGACAGTAAGTAAACTTTTCAAGGGTAAAAAAACTGTCTTATTAGGGTCTCAAAGCACCCAAGAACACTAACCCCATGCCTTCGCACACAGTGGGCTCTGAGCTGAGAAACAAAAAGCATTACAATGAGGTGGGAGTTGGAGAGCTATTCTCTGAAACCTAAATTTTAAACAAATACAAAGGCATCATGGCGTTGAATTTAACAAATTACTCACATTAATTCTGGCCCAGTTTAGTAACACCAAGAGATACCCAGTTTTTCCCTTATTTTTTTTTTATATTATTGACTTTAAAGTAGGTTAAAATTAACTCTTTACTTTTTCCCTTTATCGGTTTATTTTTTTACTTAAGAAAAGATATGAACTTTAATGTTTTCTAGTAATACATTTTACAATTCTAAAAAGAAATAGTATATTAACAATTTTTGATAAATTAGAAAGTGCAGGCAATGTAATCCACATATGGCTGAGAATTCTGTTGGAGCACATTGGTTTTATTAGTTTTTATTTTTAATGGACCACCTCAAATATAAACAATTATTCCTAACACCAATATAATGCAATGTATATGCAATGCATAATATCAGCTTGACTGCAAGATGACACATCCTGGGTTTTGCTCATGTTTATTATTCTACTTTGTTTACTTACTTATGTTTTCATTGGTTTGTTTTTTAAAAGACTTCATACAACCTCATTTCAAAATGAAGGCTTTTATCTGGACCCTAAGTGTGCTATTCTTCCTACTAATGGGCATTGGACACTGCAGAGGAGGACAGTTCAAAATAAAAAAAATAACCCAGAGGAGATACCCTCGTGCCACAGACGGTAAGGACGAAGTAAAGAAATGTGCATACACATTCCTGGTACCTGAACAAAAAATTACAGGGCCAATTTGTGTTAATACCAAAGGGCAAGATGCAAGTACTATTAAAGACATGATCACCAGGATGGACCTTGAAAACCTGAAGGACGTGCTCTCCAGGCAGAAGCGGGAGATCGACGTCCTGCAGCTGGTGGTGGATGTAGACGGAAACATTGTCAATGAGGTAAAGCTTCTGAGAAAAGAAAGTCGTAACATGAACTCACGTGTTACTCAACTCTATATGCAACTATTACATGAGATTATCCGTAAGAGGGACAACTCGCTTGAACTTTCCCAGTTGGAAAATAAAATCCTCAATGTCACTACAGAAATGTTGAAGATGGCAACAAGGTACAGGGAACTAGAGGTAAAATATGCTTCTTTGACTGATCTCGTCAATAACCAGTCAGTGATGATCACTGCATTGGAAGAACAGTGCTTGAAGATATTTTCCCGACAAGACCCCCATGTGTCTCCTCCTCTCGTCCAGGTCGTGCCACAGCATATCCCCAACAGTCATCAGTACACTCCCGGACTGCTGGGAGGTAACGAGATACAGAGGGATCCAGGTTATCCCAGAGACTTGATGCCACCACCTGATCTGGGAACTTCTCCCACCAAAAGTCCTTTCAAGATACCACCAGTAACCTTCATCAATGAAGGTAAGTTGCCTCTTACTGTTAAAAATGGAAGCATGAGGTTAATACATTTTATGGTTTATGAAACAACGCACATAATAAATCCTTATTCTTCATCTTGGTGATGTAATTATACATGAACATTTTTGTTTTCTATTAATCAAGAATTGAACTTAAATATCTCTCTCAGCTCTGAGTCTAAGAGTTCCTAAGAACAGTGTATTCTGTGAGGGAAGTATCACTTTCCAACTAAATCCTTACACACTAAGTTACGAACATTAAGACACGAATGAGTCCACAATCCACTTCTAACCTCTATGACCATCCTATCGGCCTCCAGCTAGGTCCTCTTGCTGCTCAACAATCCTTTTGTTTACCTCTTGTTGCTCTTCTCATTCTCCTCCTCTCCAAAAGGAACATTTAAAAATCTGCTTTCCCTCTCCTTAAGCCTGTAATTATACCTTCTCCTTACCTCCACTCTCAGACGCATCACCTACTGCGGTAGTGAGATAAGTCTACCCTGGCCCTAGGTTCCTTGTTCTTCCTTATCTTGAAAACACCTGCACAACACCCAGGCCTTAGGAGGAAAAGGTATCCCTTCTAATTTCCAAGACTAAACTATCTTATACCCACATATGTATAAACAAGTTTTCACTATGATAATAAAAAACCCTAGAATTGATCTTAGTATCTGTACCTCTGTTTCTTAATTCCTTCCCTTCCTTCCTCCTTCCTTTTTTTCCTCCCTTCTTTCCTTATTGATCACTGATCTAAGTGCCCAGAATACAAAGATGAATAATTCACCTTTGTTTCAGTTTAGTACGCTCACTGCTAACTTTCTAAATATTTTACCCCTGCATCCATTTTCTCATAAAGCATTCTCCTGAATCTTTACAAACTGATTTGTTTCCTCAGAGTGGAAAGAAAAGCCCAAATGCCCAAAACTAAAAATAAATCATAGTTCATTCACTTATTGAGAAGGCAGCACATAAACCTGCACATAGACTATGGAACAATTTTAAACAACAAAAAGCAGACCAAAGACTGGAAATACACATAGCATAAGGTACCTCTGCAGCAGTGGACACCACTGACCATTCCCATCTCCGCTTCCTTGGGCCTCCACATCATAATATTGACTCTTCCTACTTCCCTAGGTCCTTCATTTGCATCTTCTTTTCTCTCCTACAGCTTAAAACGTTTGCCTCAAGATTCTCTATTTTACAGGTCTCACACACCTTCAAGGCTACAAGTATCACCACTGCTCAAATGCCTCCTGCCTGGAGCTCTCCCTCCTGATTCTAACCAATGCTGAATGTTTGCATCTGGATGTCCTACCATAACTTCACCGTGCTGCTTCCTCTCCTGAAATGCCTTCTTCCAGCTTACCTGTCAACCTGGCAGATTTCAAGGCTTAAGTAAAATAGTATCTTAAATGTTACACATTCCCAGATTCAAACATATCTCCATGGCTCTTTCCCCAAACTGCTAACCATGCCTTGAACACATTTTCTTTATCACATTACTCTAGAGTTGCTTGCATGTCTGTCTCCTGCTAGACTGAAAGCTTCTGGAAGTGAACTGTCTCAAACATCTAGCCAGGATCAAGTTTTGGCATATCGTGCTCAGCATATTTCAAGCACTACAATAGATATTTGAGGAATGAGTGAATGAATAACTAAAGCTTAAAATAATCTTTTTCTCAGCCTAGCATTTTCCTTTTAGAAGTAATTATTTTAGAAGTAATACATATTTATTGAAGAAAATCTAGAAAATACTAATAAGCTTTTCAAAAAGCTTCACTGAATATCCAAATAGAAATAAACAAAAGTTAACACTTCGATAATAACCTTCAAGTCTTTCTTTTTTTCCCTTCTTGTTAACATGGTAAGCACTATTCTTGCAATTTTAAAAGATAACTTTGTTCTTTTTCTTCCTCTGTGATTATACCCTTAGGATAAATCTCTATTAGTAAGATTGATGGGTCATTTGATTTAGATTTCTCTATAGTGATTCATGCTGCTTCCTATTTCTGAATTTGCTTGGCTCATCCCTGTCACTTCCCTCCTGCCCCACACACATAGTCAGCAAAGTTCTACCCATGCTGCTTTTCTGTCTTTCATGGACTTGTCCCTCAATTATTTATTTATTTTTAAGATTTTATTTGAGAGAGTGAGAGCCTGCACCATGCATGGGGCGGGGCGGGGGTGGAGGGGATGGAGGGCTGAGGGAGAGGGAGAAGCAGGCTCTCAGCTGAGCAGGGAGCCCAATGTGGGGCTTCATCCCAGGACCCTCGGATCATGACCTGAGCCGAAGGCAGACACTTAACCAACTGAGCCACCCAGGTGCCCCTTGTCCCTCACTTCTATTCAGAGCCAGAACTCTAACTCAGATCCAAGTTATCTGTGGCAGCAGCTGGAATATAGAGACTTCAGGATTATTATAGCTGTGTAACCTTGGGGTGGGGGGTG
>LNAC01000213.1:4064400-4170951 GCA_002007465.1 Ailurus styani | reverse complement strand
GGGGGGTGGCGGGAGGGTGGTGGGTGGGCAACTGCTCTGTGCCTGTTTCCTCCTCTATGAAAAAGAGGATAGCAACTGTACTTACCTCACAGAATTTAATTAACACTTCAGTAGTGCTTAGAATAGTGCCTGGCACTCAAAATGTTAACTCTTATTAGGAATGGTGTAGGGGCACCTGGGTGGCTCAGTCGGTTAAGCGTCTGCCTTCGGCTCAGGTCATGATCCCAGGGTCCTGGGATCGAGTCCTGCATCAGGCTCCCCGCTTGGCACAGAGCCTGCTTCCCCCTTTCCCTCTGCCTGCCACTCTGCCTACTTGTGCTGTCAAATAAATTAAAAAAAAAAAAAAAGGAATGGTGTAATAGCTTGTTGACTAGTCTAATTCCATTTTCTCTCTCCATCAAAATATATTCTATATTGCCGACAGGTCTATCTTCTTAAACTACCACTCTGATCACATCACACTTCTGCTCAGCAGTTCCCCATTACACACAGAAAATGTGCATTTTGCTTAGCCTGGGTAAGAACAATATCCTCCTCAAAAGAAACCTACTTCTTTAGCTTTCCTTCTACTAATTTCCTTCACAAAAACTATCTGCTTCAATAAAATGAATCAACTCATTGTCTTTGAAATATTTACCATGCTTTCTGCCTATCAGATTATAAGGCTCAGACATAATAAAATAAAGTAGCAATTTCTCCTTGAAGCCACTGTTGACTTGCTCAGGCTTAAAGTGATTGTTCCTCTCCATGAATGTCTCTTTTCTCTGGAACATAAAATATATACAACATTCCTTATATTTCCTCTTGAATTATCAGTTATCTTTACATGTACTTACAGCACTCAAATACACGTCTAGTAAAATGCCTTCCAACTATAATGTAAGGTCCTTCCTGGTAGATGGATATTGTATGTCATCTGCAGATGCTACATAAATATTGGTTTAATTTGTTATTACATTTTTATAGAGCTTCGTAAAGTTGTCATTCCACAGACTTTCATGAAAGTACTTTAGTATATTCTACTGTACTGGATTCATTCAATTTACACTGTTCTAACTCTCAGTAACGACAGGCCAGAATACCATTATGTTAGGTAAATGATGATCACTATTAACATCCTCACACCCTTTGATTTTCAAAGGAAAGATGTACACATAATGATCCACTGGGAATAGAAAGAAAAAAATACGTATTTTTAACAATCTTTTTAAAAGTATATGATTTGTGTAAGCTTTTAATGTATACAACTTCTCAGCAGGGTAGTTTATTCATATAACATAAATAAACATAACTGAAGTGTGTGGAATTTTTTTTTAGCTGGAATATACAATTATGTAGGCATCAAGATGACCACCATAGAGTATTTTCTGTGGGTGTTGATCTTAAATGGATGGTATCAACGGTTCTCAAGGAAACTGTTATTCACATATTCATACACTGATATCTTTAAAAATGCTTATACGATATGAGCTTTATCAGTTCTAGATTTTATTATACATTGAGCTATAGTGCAGGAATAATCTTGTATTTCAGAATTAAATCTCATGCTAGGCATTTAGCATATCAAAAGTCCCATTAAACAGACTTTTGTTTTGGGCACCTGGGTGGCTCAGTGGGCTCAGGTCATGATCTCAGGGTCCTGGAATCGAGGCCCACATCAGGCTCTCTGCTGAGCAGAGAGCCTGCTTCCCCCTCTCCCTTTGCTTGCCTCTCTGCCTACTTGTGATCTCTCTCCTGTGTCAAATAAATAAATTAAAAAAAATAAAATAAACAGACTTTTGTTTTAATAAAACAATGATATTTCTATTAACAAATCCTTAATGTAAAAATTAAGGGGAGATATAACTTCTGTTATTCACTATTTACTTGTTGCTACAAATAAACATTAACTCTTCACTTATTTTATTCTATAAATATTGGTCTTTGATATTCAAGGCCATAATTAGCTACACTATAAGAATGGTCATTAGAACACTAGAGAACATAAAAGAGAAAGTGCACAGAATTAAGAAAACCTGTTTCCTTTGTTATTAACCTTGGGGAAGTGACTCTGCCTGTCTGGATCTGTTCTCTCATATGTATAATGAGAGTGTTGGTTGGACTGGACAACTCTAACATCACATTCTAGTTCTAATATTCTATGATTCCTATCAAATATAAATTACTATAAGCAATAATAAACAGACTTGCCCTTTTCCTTTCTTTATATATAATGTGCAAAAATCTGTGTGCACATTATTTTTATCAGACTGGAAAATATGTCTGAGCTGTTTGGGTACTTGCACAAAAGTGGTAAAGAGGGGTGGTCCTCCTGTACTTACAGATGCTCTGGCACCAAGAAGTTCATTTTACTGTACTCCACATGTGGGAACATGGTCTAGAAGTCTAAAGTCTCTAAATGTATAGTGTGTATGTGTTATTTTAAAAGTGTTTTAGCCAATCACAAAAAGTCAAATACTGTATGATTCCACTAATATGAGATACCTAGGGAAGTCAAATTCATAGAAAGCAGAATGGTGGTTGGTTAATGGAAAGTTGTGCCCATTAAATGGGCACAGGGTTTCAGTTCTGCAAGATGAAAAGAGTTCTGGAGACTGGCTGTGCAATAAAGAGAAGGTACTTATGCCACTGAACTGTACATTTAAAAATGATGAAGTTAGTAAACTTTGTTGCATGTATCTTACCATCATTTTTCTAAAAAGGTGTTTTAATGACAATTTTATATTTTCTTTTAAAATGGTTATAAGAAAAATACACCTCAAAAAAACTTGTAATGAATTTAAAGCAAGGGATGCCTGGGTGACTCAGCTGGTTAAGTATCTGCCTTCAGCTCAGGTCATGATCCCAGGGTCCTGGGATTGAGTTCTGCATCGGGCCCCTTACTTAGCGGGGAACCTGTTTCTCCCTCTGCCTGCTTTGTCTGACACCCCCCTCCTGTGCTCCTTCTCTCTCCCCTTAACAATTAATAAAATAAAATCTTAACAACAAACAAACAAAAAAACCCCAAAGAAATGAACTTAAAGCAAGTAATGCAATACTTCTGATAGACTACAAATAATCACCCCCCCAAATAATAATAATTATTATTTCCAGAAACGTTACCCTCCCTCTAGTTTAAAAACAAAATATCTGGGAATGTAACTACACACCTGGCAAACTGCCATCAATAAAATTCCTAACTGTTAATGTTATTCAGTGGCTGCATTTTCTGTCTTTCATATTACTCTTTTACAAATGGTTTATTTATAAAAATAAGTTTATTCCTTGTAGGCAGATGGACTTGAGAAAGTTCCTTCACGGTGTGTTAGGGCATAGATCTGAGTATCAGGAAATCTGGATTTTGGCAAGACTTTTTTGTTGCCTCTTTTGTAAGAAAGACTGATTAAATGAGGTGATGCATATAAACATGCTTTGTGTATCGTCTGACCATCATTTATTATTCCATTTGTGCCCTTCCCTATATGTGCCTTGCTTTGCCATGTGTGGGGACAGAAAAGGTAAGCTTAAAAAGTTAAAGTTGAAAAGCAGTCATTAGAAACTTTTAGTGGATAAGCTAATTTTCAAATATATACAATGCTTCTTAATGGTATATTTTAAAGATGCAACTGGTTTCAGTGGAATATTTATATTAACACTTAAAAAGGAAAAACTAAAGACTGTTTAGACAAAGGGGCTGTTGGAACACGACTCGTTACAATTATGGGAAACAACTGATAAACTCTTTTGTAATTAAAATATATAAGCTTGGGTTGCAAACTGCATTTGAAACTTATAGATTAATAAACATAGTAATCCATCTTATTAGAAGAATCTATTATTGCCTCATAAAGTATTTGCCTCAAACTTCCCATTCTGAAATGCTGTCAAATATATTTATCTTATACTTAGCTCACAACCCAATTAAAGAGTTTACCTCTCATAAAGATTTTTACTTGCTGACCAATTATTTGAAAGCTCTAAACTGATTATTTCTTTTATCCAGTTTCTCCTATCACAAAGAGCACAGGATAGGAACAAAGTTAAGAAAATAAATGAGAAATTCAACAGCTTTAAAAAGGAAAGGTTTTACCTTTTAACTTAAGCAATTAAACAGTTTCTTTACAGAAAAAAGACAGGTATGTTAAAGATGGTTCCTAGTAAAGGAATATTCAAAGTATGAAAAAAATTTTGTTAACCATTGTTCTGGTCAAAATATGGGTTCTTAATGAAAAATACATGTTGGGAAATAATGTGGCATGACTGGTCAATACTTTTCTTTCTATGAATCGGATCTATTAACTGGAGTTTGTTAGTCCAATACAAACTTTTAATCATCAGATAAACTGAGGAAGAGAGACACTGGTCCTTCAAATTCAACGTACAGAATTCTGGTTTCCTGCCTTGAGGAGAGTCCAACTGTGTGTCAACAAAGATGAAGACTATTTCAAGATTACTCAATGCAAGGAAAAGGTTAATAATTCCTATTTTAAAAGAAAGGTACTTCCAGTCTATACCCTATGGTGCACCATTATGGACAAATTCCTGAAGCATGTCAATTTATTCCTAATAATACGCAAACCTGCAAATTAAATCTGACCTCTTAAAAACAAAGCTGTTACTTTTCTAAGAGTTATTTAAGAATTCCTATTAGGCAATGATTTTTGTGGTAGAGAAAGAAAAAACATTTAATATAAGAATGTCTTATATTCTAACTCTGAAACAGAAAGTAAATAACATATTCAAATAATAATAAAAAAAAATTTCTGCCAAGATCAACAATACACACTGGCTAAAACAGGTTAATTGTTTATTTATAAAAATAAATACAAACAAATACTAAATTCTGATAATTACGATCTTTACTGAGGAGAAAAAGCAGCTAAAAGCACTACTAATTTTATACACATGTTCTGGAAAAGGATTTCAACTAAATTTTCCTAAGCCTTTTGATTAACTAAATCTAACAGGCATCCAAATTGCAAATATGAAGGCCACCACAAACAAGTGGGTTGAAAATTAAAGATCGTTTTAAATTTGCATAAAATGAAGTCTTATCAAATGAAAGCGGGGGTTTAGAAAACCCAGTACTCTCCAATTTGCTTAAATATCTAAGGGTCTTTTAAACAGCAGAAAAGAAACAAATGCTATTTTACAAATACTCTGTCAACATTCAAAACTTTGATGTTTCTAAATATTTTACAGCAGTTCAAATAACCTAATTCAAAACTATAGTTGAATTAGTGCAAACATTCAGAAGGGTGACATTCATAAAATAAACAATACAAAGGTGATATTTATAGAATAAGCAAGTTTCTGAAATGAGAGGTATTTACATGGATTCCAACAAGACTATTTCACGTGTGCATTAGGTACAACAGAGTTTAAAATAAGAGCAATGTTCCTCAGATATCCTTGACTATTCTGGAACTGACAACTTAAGTCTGGCTATATTGGAGAATCGGTTTCAACTCTAGAGCCAACCTCAAGGGCTCCAAGTACCACCCTTAGCCATTTACATTTCAGATGTACTAGACTTGTAACTCCTCGGTAACATCAAGCTCTCTTTTGATTCCATCCCTCAACTCAGGTGACTCATGTTTGGCCATGATCAGACTCCTTCATCCCACTAGCCTTACTCCTCTTCAATCTTCAAGATTCAGGTCACATACAGGTAGACTTTGATCTCTGCTAATCTGGGTTAGCTATTTCTGGCCAGTGTTCCCATGTGCCCTGCAGAACTCCATCAAAGTACCAGTCATATCGTTATGGAGTTCTCTCTCTACTTGCCACTTCTCCCACTTCCCACTTGACTCTATGGTTTCTTTACCACCTGAACCTAAAATTTTCTAGCCTATAGTTGATGCAGGAAAGACACATCTGCAAAAAATAATGCACAACTGAGGAAATTCTGGAAACCACAGTGGTTACCAGGAATCATTGAGTTCAATAAATATTTGAGTGTCTAAGTGGGCCTCACCTATGGATAGACAACCAAAAGATACAGTCTTTGCCATGGGGAGTTTTATGAGTAAACAAATGAATATATTACCATCCATTACACAAAGTAACCTAAGAATGGATCTGGAAATTAGACTTCACTTCTCCTCCTATTTCACTCCCACGTAAAAAATTAAAGTTCTATAGATTTCATCCTATCTGAACTACAACCTTTCTATCCTTCTCTGACTTGACTACAATGTATGTTTCTGTAATGTTAAGTAGCTGATACATGACTGGTAAAAAAGAAGAAAAATATCAGTAAAACAAAGAGGTCATACTGGTTCACTGGGAGTTTTTCCAAGCTATGTTAATGATCTGTGTCACAAAGATCAACAGCCAAATACAAAGTATTTAACAGCTAACATCAGCTGTTATTTTTGGTGCAATACTTTACAGAACATGAAGGTTTTCAGGAAATATGCTATTTTCTACAACAGAAATGACTGTACATTCATCTTTGATTAGCCATATTAAATTTATTAATTAAATAAGTATATATTTATTAAAGGAGCTACTGCTATGTGTTAGGGATAGCAACAAAGGACAAAAGAAGGCAACTAACAGTTAATGATGATGACTACTCCGTATTGTATTAAAGGTTCTGAGTACATTGTAATTTAGATTCAGTAACTGATAAGGTAGATAATATAAAAGAAATTCACACTGAATTTTAATGGAATGTGATCTAACTTACGGCCAGTCTGATAAGCTCAAAAATGTTATTATTATTATAATCCTCCCTAGCTTAAGGACATATTTAGAAGCTTTCACAGGGTGACCAATAGCCTCATGAATACAGAAGCATAAATCCTCAACAAAATTTTAGCAAATCTGGCAATCTTTAAAAATAATAATACACTATGACCAAGTCAAGGTTATCCCAGAAATAAAAGGTTGTTTTAACATAAAAAAAATTAACAGAATTTACCTATTAACAAACAAAAACAGAAAACCCTATTATCTCAGTAGATAAATAAAAAGCTTCTGACAAAATCCAAAGCCCATCATGATAAAACTCTTAGAAAACTAGGAACAGAAGGGACAAGATTTTTTAAAGTAGTTATTATAGCTTAAAGGATATGTTCATAACGAATGAAAGCTTGGAAATTGCAGAAGAGAAATAAAAACTACCAAAAAAAATCAAATTGAGGGGTGCCTGGGTGACTCAGTCAGTTAAGCATCCAACTTGATCTCAGCTCAGATCTTGATCTCAGGGTTGTGTGAATTCAAGCCCTCATTAGGCTCCATGCTGGGCATGGAACCTACTTTAAAAAAAAAAAAAGGAACAAATTCAAACTCTAGAACTAAAAAATTCAATACCTAAAATAAATATAATCCAAGAAAGACAGCATTAGATTAGGTCTTTACATGTAGTTTCTCAAATTTTTTACTAGTATTATGTAGTGTTTAGTCACTGTATCATAATTTTCATAATTTTAAAAACTCTGAAACAAATATCAATAAAACATTAAAATGTGAGCTAGAGAAATAGATCATCTCTTGATTTTATGTGTGGTTTTCAATTTTCTTGTATTTAAAATGTGAAGGCAAGTTAATTCATTCACTTAAAAAATGACTGATAGAAAAAAAATGCCATCTTGCCATTTGCAATGACATGGATGGAACTAGAGGCTATTATGGTAAGCGAAATGAGTCAGAGAAAGACAATTACATATGATCTCACTGATACGCGGAATTTAAGAAAAAAGGCAAAGGATCACAGGGGAAGAGAGGAAAAAATGAAACAAGATGAAACCAGAGAGGGAGACAGATCATGAGAGACTCTTAATCTTAGGAAGTCCACTGAGGGTTGCTGGAGGGGAGGGGGGAAGGGGTGACTGGGTGATGGGACACTGGGGAGGGTATATGCTGTGGTGAGTCCTGGGTGTTGTGTAAGACTGACGAATCACAGACCTGTACCCGTGAAACAAATAATAATACATTATATTTTACTTAACTGAATTTCAATTGAAAAACAAAATGACTGATACCCACTAATAGTTAAAACACTGATAATATGAGGTCAGAAGAAAAAAAGTCTCCATCCTTAAGAAGCAATCTAGAGGGAAGAGTTCAGTCTCTAAGAACCCCTTCTAATGATGCAATTGTGTAACTATTTATTTAATGAGATGGATCCTTCCCCAGTTAGCCCAAAAGGGATCCTATATATATTGGCACAGTATAGATAACACATTTCTCAAAATTTCAACAATCCTATTATCTTTACAGTGAGGATTTTCTTGTATGAGCTTTACTTGACTAAACTCTATTTTCACATAATTTCTTTTTTTAAAGATTTTATTTATTTATTTGACACAGAGGGAGAGATCAGATCACAAGTAGGCAGAGAGGCAGGCACAGAGAGAGGAGGAAGCAGGCTCTCCGCCAAGCAGGGAGCCCGATGCGGGGATGCGGGCCTCGATCCCAGGACCCTGAGATCATGACCTGAGCCGAAAGCAGAGGCTTTAACCCACTGAGCCACCCAGGCGCCCCACATAATTTCTAAAAATTACAAAATTTCAATATGTCTAAAATGTAGACAAAATTTAAATATGTCTAGTAAAATATAAAATTTGACAACTGGGATTTCTACACTTTTTTTTGTTGTTGTTCTAAAAGATCTGTGGGGTAATTCTTATTTCTGAATCACTTAGTACTTTTACATGCTTATAAAAACCAATTGATCAAAACACCAAAAAATGGTGCAAATAAAGAATGTTCAGTAGGGGGGCCCCTGGATGGCTCAGTGGGTTAAAGACTGCCTTCGGCTCAGGTCATGATCTCAGGGTCCTGGGATCGAGCCCCACATTGGGCTCTCTGCTCAGCAGGGAGCCTGCTTCCTCCTCTCTCTCTCTCTGCCAGCCTCTCTGCCTACTTGTGATCTCTCTCTCTCTCTCTGGGTCAAATAAATAAATTAAAAAAAAATAAAGAATGTTCAGTAAAACTTAGAAGCAATCTTTCTTTAGATCCAAAAACTATGGAAATCACAAGTTCAAGAGTCAGATCCTCTACAAAAGATTTCACAAAATGTTTTATCATTTTAAAAGATATGAACGTACTCATTTATTAAAAAATAGGGAGGGGATCCATAAAACTATGAAATAACACAAGAGCAAATGTAGCCAGCAGTTCAGAGCATGGACCCTGGGATTAGAAAGAAATGGGTTTAAGTCTAGGGCTTATTACCTTCTAAGATACAGGACCTTAAACTAGTTAACTGTTTCATCTATAGCACATCTGTAAATGATCACAGGGTCATTGTGTAGACTAAATAAGAAAATTACTGTTAGTCATATAAATTGATACAATTCTTTAGAAAGGCATTTTGCCAACATTCCTGAAGTGTATTCTTACAGACTGTTGAATGAGGGGAAAAAGTTAATGTATTCTTTAAGTTTGGGAACTCTGGTTTATTTCAGGGCTTCTTAATCTTTCATATGTGCATGTACACGGTGGGTTTCCAAAAAGGTAATATAATACTTAGCAATAATAAAACTTATTTGACCATGGTTGGCCATTTTCACTAAATACCTCAAGGGACTAGTGTGTTTCACAGAAATCAAATTCTGGAAACTGTAAACCAGGCACTATGAAGACCTATAAAAGTATTCACGCCCTCTTGATCCAGTAGATTAATCCCACAGTATTTTTATAAGTAATTATTTGAAAAAATGAAGCCAATAAGATGACACTTTGTATACTTTTATAATAGCAAAAATCAGATGAAACCTCAATATCCAATAACAAAGGAATAAACAATGAAGTATCAATGTTAGAAATTTATATTACAGCTACTAGAAGTGCCAGAATGACTACAGTCCCAGGGAAATGTCTGTTAAAAGACAGAATCCAATTTTCTGTGTGTCAGAATTATGACAATATAAAAATGTATGTATACAGACAAAAACTCACAAAAACAGTGGAAAATGAAACAAGTTAATTTTCCATATAGTGGGACTCAGGTAATCCTTTTATTTAGTTTCTTTAACTTTTATGGTGTTGTGTACATAAT
Organism: Ailurus styani; assembly: GCA_002007465.1. NCBI lineage: Eukaryota > Metazoa > Chordata > Mammalia > Carnivora > Ailuridae > Ailurus > Ailurus styani. The sequence goes on along the minus strand of LNAC01000213.1, from coordinate 4,160,960 downwards.
AGGAAAAAAGTGGTATCTGTAAAGAAAGCTATAAGGTAAGACTTTTGATTAAAAACTATCTTAATATGGCTCTGTTCCTATTAAGTTTCCTGGTAATCAATGATATTTTAATTACAGGACCATTCAAAGACTGTCAGCATGCAAAAGAAGCTGGACATTCAGTCAGTGGGATTTATATGATTAAACCTGAAAACAGCAATGGACCAATACAGTTATGGTGTGAGAACAGTTTGGACCCTGGGGGTTGGACTGTTATTCAGAAAAGAACAGATGGCTCTGTCAACTTCTTCAGAAATTGGGAAAATTATAAGGTAAATCAGTGATTCCAACCTGGGAGGTAGAACAGAGGTGGAACATAGCAGCTCTTGCAGTAGTAGCCGTTCCGTGCAATAAATAACACAGTTTAAAAATAACGATCCACAGGGCACCTGGGTGGCTCAGTTGGTTAAGTAGCTGCCTTCGGCTCAGGTCATGATCCCAGGGTCCTGGGATCGAGTCCTGCATCAGGCTCCCCGCTTGGCACAGAGCCTGCTTCTCCCTCTCCCTCTGCCTGCCGCTCTGCCTACTTGTGCTCTCTCTCTGTCAAATAAATAAATAAAATCTTAAAAAAAAAAACTATCCACATATTTTTCATTGTCTACTCTCCAGTTTTAAAGTCAAAATGAAAAGGTAAAAGGGAAACTGAAGATATCCTTTAAACTGCCCATCTTCAGTCTGGATGATTTATACATGTATTTAATTCTCAGGAAATACTACTGCTGATTCCATTTTCTAAAAAGACAACTGACTTTTTGTTTATGACCATGTTTTTACCCATCAGCAACTGTATTTAAGCAGTAATGTGAACTATAGAACTTCAAAGTATGACCCTTTCTCTAGGACTGATCACTTCTGATAATCGTCCCCTCATGCTGTGAACTGCGAACCCCACAGGCTGGTGCTGCTGGGAAGTAACATACCCCTGACTGTCACAGGGGAGCTGAGCCGTGCAGTAGTCATTTTGGAAAACTAAGCAACTAGTCCTTGTTAATAATTTTGATGTTCACATGCAATTTTAGGAGTGGTATATACCCTCCAGTTCAAGGATGGCAGATGAGTGAGACTGTATTTTCTACATGGTCAATTCTTCATTCAAAATTCTTTAAGTCATGTGATTACTCACTTTTAGGTGACATTTTACTGGCAGTTAAAAATGAGACATTAATACATCCATGTCAGAAGTCACATAAAATTCTAAGCAAGTAACTAGGGGAAAAAAGTCCTGCAACACAACTTTCTTGAAAACACAGGTAGTATTAAGATGAGGTTTACCAAGCTTTACGCTATGCTCTTACCTGCCATGGTGAACCTTTATGGAAACAGGAGAGTTCCCTGATTTGTTTTTTAAAAACAGTCTACAGTTTTTCCAACATGGAACTCTGAAGATTACTGTTATATCTTCTGATATTTAATTATAACAGAGCTGAAGAAGACAATTTGCTTTAACAACAGAATACTATCATTTTTATTGGGTGATCATAACAATGTTAAACATCCTTTTTGTTTGACTATCGGGGTGCGGGGGACAGGTTACATATATACTTTTAGAAAAAAATTTTTTGGCTCTTTGTGTACGAGAGAGATTAGGAATCTTTTTCTGAGATCTGGGTAGCTCATTAGTTAATGTTTTTAGTAGCTAGCTATAATTTTCATTTTCTTTTGCCTTTTTCTTATTTGTAAAGTTTGAAGCTAGCTGTGCAAATGAATAGACTAAGAGAAAGCAAAACAAAACAAAGTCACTATGTGGGGCTTATAAAGATCAGGTGACCTATTAAAAGGGAAGTTCACATTACCACTTAAATGGTGAATATTTGTCAAAGGTTTAAAACTTTAAAACTATCTGTAAAAAAGTTTACTATCTCTACACTTATTTATTAGCTTTATTCAGAGGGGAAATTAATATTTTCTTTAAAATCAGTTAGGCGGGTGCCTGGATGGCTCAGTGGGTTAAAGCCTCTGCTTTCGGCTCAGGTCATGATCTCAGCTTCCTGGGATCGAGGCCCGCATGGGGCTCTCTGCTCAGCAGGGAGCCTGCTTCCTCCTCTCCCTGTCTCTCTGCCTGCCTCTCTGCCTACTTGTAATCTCTCTCTGTGTCAAATAAATAAAGTCTTAAAAAAAAAAAATAAAATATAAATAAATAAATAAATAAATAAATAAATAAATAAATAAATAAATAAAATAAAATCAGTTAGGCAATCCAGATTTAACACTTAACATTGGGGCACCTGGGTGGCTTAGATCTGCCTTGGCTCAGGTCATGATCTCAGGGTCCTGGGATTGAGCCCTGTGTTGGGCTCCTTGTTCAGCAAAAAGCCTATTTATGTCCTCATGCTGTTTGTTTTTAACAGAAGGGGTTTGGAAACATTGATGGAGAATATTGGCTTGGACTGGAAAATATCTATCTGCTTAGCAATCAAGATAATTATAAGTTGTTGATTGAATTAGAAGACTGGAGTGACAAAAAAGTCTATGCAGAATACAGCAGCTTTCGCCTGGAACCTGAAAGTGAATTCTTTAGACTGCGCCTGGGAACATATCAGGGAAATGCAGGGGACTCCATGATGTGGCATAATGGTAAACAGTTCACTACACTGGACAGAGATAAAGATATGTATGCAGGTGAGTAAGAAAAAACTGATGTGTATTCTTTGTAGAACCACTAACTTCTATATGCATTACACAGAACCCTGCTATTAAAGTATATGCTACTAAAAATCTTTCCAGAAAGGTAATTTTGGACTCAGTCGCAGGTTACATAAGCTGATGAAAGGTTGGTATCTCTTCTATAAGGCAAACCCAAAGTATGAATGAACTCTGTGAAAAGCAAAGTTCTATCATTCTAACCTGGGGTCGGGGTCCGAACAAAGCAAAAACTCATTCACCCGGAAACAAAACTCTCGAATGCCTAAAATTCGTAACTACTACTAACTAAACACCTGCCACGTGCACTGTTGTAGGTGCTAAGAGTACAGCAATGAAAAAGTCCAGCCCTTCTAGAGATTACTGTCTAGGAGACAAAATGGTTTGTCAGGTGCTGCCAAGTACTCTAATAAAAATAAAACCAGTGACAGAACAGTGAGTGATGAGCAGCAGCGGGTAAAATGGGTGCTATTTTACACAGAGTGGCTGAGAAAGGTTACTTTGAGAAGGTAACATCTGAATGAAGACCTGAAGGGAGAGAAGGAGGCCAGCCATTTGGGGACATGGCTTTGATAAAGACATTTCTTAGTACCCACATGAAAGGGAACAGTAGGATTGCAACATGTGGTAGGAATAGCAAAAAAGCTTTATTCAGAGGGGAAATTAATATTTTCTTTAAAATCAGTTAGGCAATCCAGATTTAACACTTAACATTTGGGCACCTGGGTGGCTTAGATCTGCCTTGGCTCAGGTCATGATCTCAGGGTCCTGGGATTGAGCCCTGTGTTGGGCTCCTTGTTCAGCAGAAAGCCTGCTTCCCCCTCTGCAGCTCCTCCCCTCCTGCCCGTGAGTGCGCAGTTATAAGTAAACAAATAAATTAATAAAATCTTTCTTAAAAAAGCTCTTAACATTAATTTTCATATACTTTTGCCTTTAAAAAAAGATTTTGTCAGAGTGTGCGTGCATGAGCAATGGGAGCAACAGGTAGAGGGAGAGGGAGAAGCAGACTCCCCACTGAGCAAGGAGCAGGATGCGGGACTCTATCCCAGAACTCTGGGATCATGACCTGAGCTGAAGCCAGATGCTTAACCAACTGAGCTACCAGGAGCCCTACTTTTGCCTTTTTAACCCAGGTTTGTGGGCCCCATAAAGAGATATCCCTCCTAAAAACTGATCTATTTTTCTGTTCAGCTCTATCTTGGCCAGGAGCATGTAGGTCTCTACATTAGTCTATTTTACAAAAAAGAAAAAGAGGAAGAGATATAACCAAAGTACACACTGTATTAACAGAAACACATCTGACCACTGGTAGTCCTATTCTCTTTTGTATTATTTTGTGCTATTTTAATAATTGAGTTTTCACAAATTTACTCTTTTAGCAACTCCGTATCTTTCCTTCCCAATCTCTCCCCTCTCCCTCTTTCTCACAATGTCTGTGTTTTACTTACCCTGCTACCCAGAAAATTAAATCACTTAATTAAAAAAAGCATGTAGTAAAAAAGCAAAGGGCAAAATAAAGGCAATTCAAGTGTTATTTCAAGTAGTTGATACGTCAGGAGCAGTAACAGAATGAAAGAAGGAAAAAAACCCCACAAAGATAAAAGGTAACTGAAATCAGTAAGAAAAACTCAAATTAAATAGTCCCAAAGGTAGCATACGTTTTTGATGGTTTGCAGAGTACCACACTTAGAAGAAAGCTCTACTTTGATATCTCTATTTTTTTCCTTGAAGGAAACTGTGCCCACTTTCATAAAGGAGGATGGTGGTACAATGCCTGTGCACATTCCAACCTAAATGGAGTATGGTACAGAGGAGGCCATTACAGAAGCAAGTACCAAGATGGAATTTTTTGGGCTGAATATCGAGGCGGGTCATACTCCTTGAGAGCAGTTCAGATGATGATCAAGCCTATTGACTGAAGAGAGACAGTCTCCAACTTAAATGACACAAAACTCTGTATTTTTTAGTTCCTAAAAATGTATATGTTACATGTATATTGTTTTGCACAATTCATTGCTACAGATATAGTTTTTAAAATGAATGTTACCATAACTATAAAGGGGGACTTATGAATGTAGTTTCACCTTTCCTCAATATACTGCAGAAGGTTATTTGTACCCATAACTCTATTTTAAAAACTATATTGACTAAATACAAAGTTTGTTTTATAAAATGTAAATATTTGCCACCATGTGTAACAAATCTTAGCTTTATTTTAAATCAAAATTGAATACATGTTCAAGAACAATTTATTTAAAAACTTTATGAGATCCCTCTAACTTCCAATAGAAAAGTAATTTTAAGATTTCAAGCCAAGTAATACATTTTATTTATAAAAATACAGACAGGAAATTAGAGAAAACTCTAGTTTTGCCAAGAGAAAATACATTTTGCATTGAATAAAAGTTATTTCAAACTGAGTTTGTGCCTTTCACATGAAATGATCAGATCTGAATTCTTTTTTTTTTTTAATTTTATTTTTATTCTTTGCCCAAGGGGTACAGGTCTGTGAATCATCAGGCTTACATCTTTCACAGCATTCACCAAAGCACAAACCCACCTCAATGTCCATAACCCATCTATCCTATCCCTACCCTCCTACCCCCCAGTAACCCTCAGTTTGTTTTGTGAGATTAGGAGTCTCTTATGGTTTGTCAGATCTGAATTCTTGACAACATATTATATGCCCATTTCCCAAAAGAATTAAGTGACCCACAGTGTTAAATATGTATTTTTTAAAACAAAAATAATGTATACAATATTTAGTCAATTTGCAAAAATAGAAATAGACAAATGATTTTTTCAGTATCTTCATATGATTTGAACATCAAATTTCCTGAAATGCATTTGTGTTATTCTATCAACAAAATACTGATATTACAAAAATTTAATAAGCCAAAGGTTTTCAGATCTGAATTATAACTATATAAGCTTATTTATTAATTTTCTTGCTCACCCTACCCCAAATCTGCTATTCAAAAGTCAGAAAGTTTGGAGAGTTTTCCAAGCATTACCACATACTGACGGGTGGGACTAATACAATTTCAAGGAACTGTTAGATATTTTCCCAATACTGAGATTCAACAGCTTCAGGGCAGAATCCATAGGGGTTTGACTAGTCCAATTTGCTAATTCCATCTTACGGTGTGTGTGTCATTTACTCACCTTTGGATCTAACAACTTTATTACCAATCTTCTGGAACAATTTCCTTCCAGAAACAAGTTCATTGCTTATAGATGACCTTCCCTTATTTCATTTGTGAACTAAAATTTTAGAGAAATCTCACAACTTTCGTTCAAGCAAAAAGAAAACCCAATCAGAACTGAAAATGACCATTTAAATAACTCAAGCCCACCAACATGACCAGTATTTTTTCTGTCACATGTTAAAATTAAGATTCTGGTGAAAGATGGTAAGAGAGCATCAAAACCTTATAGTATTATTATTCTTTGTTTTACTATGGTCATCTTCAAATAGTTTTGAAGTCCCTCCTACCACTTCCAGAACAAAACCAAAAAATCTGGTGTAAGATTTCTGGGGTGGGACCCCAGGTGGCTCAGTCAGTTAAGAGTCTGCCTTCAGCTCAGGTCATGATCCCAGGGTCCTGGTACAGAATACCAAATTGGGCTCCCTGTTCATCGGGGAGTCTGCCTGTCCCTTTCTCTCTGCCCCTCCCTTCTGCTTGTGCTCTCTAATAAATAAATTTTTAAAAATCTTATTAAAAAAAGATTTCTGGGACAAATCAGGCATCTAGTTATTATATCAAATCTTAATAAAACTTTCCTAGGGGATTCCATTTGACAGAGCTACAGCATTTCACTTAAACATCCAAAACCCTATCAAAGACAAGTCTTACAGCATTTTCGCAGAAAAGGAATATTATATTATTTCAACTAGAATGATGTGAAAGTCCACATATAAACTAGAAAACTGGGCTGAATGCTAAACTGTCTTGGCCACTGGGCCCACTCTGTTCTCCTTTACAGACACAAGATAGCTCTGCTCTGCAGTTCCTGGAGAGCAGGGAATAAGCAGCAGAATCATATGATGGCTACGGGTAGGTTCTAAAGTCAGTAGTGCTTGGATTTGCGGCCTAACTCTACCAATTTGCCAGCTGTCACCATGGGTGCTTTTTGTACTCCATTTTCTTATCTATAAAATGAGGATACAAACCGTACCTAGCTTACATGGTTACTATGAAAATCAAATGAGGTAGTTTATGTGGTAAAACATTTAGAATAATAATCTTTGACATAAGTAAGGACTCTGTAGACTTTGGCTATCAGAGTATTACTATTCATCTACGTACTTTCTGCCACACCTACCATGGTGCCTTACATACAGTAGGTGATCAACAAATGTGTTAAGAAGAAATACTACCCAAGTTTTCAGACATAAAATTACTTTGATCCATGATCTTCATTTGCAAACCTAACAGAGCTATGTCACGCTATTTAGGGCAGCTAGTTAAGAAACCAGATCATAAGAAAAGATAAAGAAAAATTAAGGTGAGGATAGTCATGGTAGGAATTTCAGCCAAATGAGGATCTTCTGAGAGATTAAACAGGTCACCTGTGTCCAAAAGCTAGCTACTTCGCAGGTTACCTAGGAATAAAGACATGGTTGCCATACCTTCAATAAGACTGAACTGTAATCTTGGAGCTGGTTTACAAAAGGATTCAGTTATTTTTAATAAATGAAAGAAACCTATCCTAAGAATAATTCAGACTTTATTTTGTACTCAATGGGAGATACCATCAATGTCTAGGAAACTTGGCATCTCTGACATAGACCTTAAAAACTTGAGATTTTGAATAATGCCCACATTAGACAACGCCTTGAAATTCAGTAGGTATCTATAAATAAACTTATCCTCAGTCTCCAAGCCTAGTAGAGTATAACAAGCAAATTTTCAGTCTAGTGCTCACTTGACTCTATGAGTCATGATATGAGAGTGCTAATTCTTTTTTTTTTAAGATTTTATTTATTTCAGAGTGAGCCATGAGCAAGCAAGCACAAACATGAGTGGGGGGAGAGAGAAACAAATACCCGCTGAGTGGGAGCCCGATATAGGGCTCCATCCCAGGACCCTGGGATCATGACCTGAGCCAAAGGCAGACACTTAACTGACTGAGCCACCCAGGTGCCCTGAGACTGCTAATTCTTCTAGTGTTATATTTCTTAGGACTCCTACTGGTAATAATATAGTAAGTGTATAAAAACTTTTGAGGGCGCCTGGGTGGCTCAGCGGTTTAAAGCCTCTGCCTTCGGCTCAGGTCATGATCTCAGGGTCCTGGGATCGAGGCCCACATCGGGCTCTCTGCTCAGCGGGGAGCCTGCTTCCTCCTCTCTCTCTGCCTGCCTCTCTGCCTACTTGTGATCTCTCTCTCTCTCTGTCAAATAAATAAATAAAATCTTTTAAAAAAAATTAAAAAAAAAAACAACTTTTGAAATTATGAAAACATTCAAAATTACTTATAAACCTGTACTAATATGATTTTTATATACTTAATAGTAAGTCAAAGATTAAACCCTAACAAAGTTTTAGTCTTTTTAGTGTCTATGAAAGACAACCAACTCAGAAAAGAATGATGCCACTTACAATGCCAAGTCCCTTCCTTCCTCCTCTTCCTCTAAAGCCATCTAAAAATAAGTTCACTTTTCAATTTTATCAGTGGGGTTAATAGTTATTAAGTTGAAATTTTATAGATAATTATAGGAAAGACTGACAAGTAAACTCAAAATTTTAATTTCAATACAGATTCCCAAAATATTAATGTTATTGCCTAATACTTTGAACTATAAATGAAAGTTATAATGCATATCTTTATAGCAAGGTAATTTAACCTCCCTTCTCTCAGTTTTATCATTTGTAAAATATGAGTAATAATAATATCACATTATAAATTGTTAAGAATTAAATAATTTATGTAAAGCAGAGTCAGGCATACAGGATTGAGTGCTGAATAAATGTCAGTTACTAAGATTTTTATTATTCTTTTCCTGTTAAGGTTTGCTCAAAAAATTACAAAATGTTTTTGCTGCAATTACTGAAACATCAATAACCAGAAATGCCACCGGCAAAGTTGCTGGAACTGGGGGAATCTGATTCTGCTTATGATTAAAATGTAGATCTGTATAGCTGCTACACATTATTTATTTTTAAGATAAAAGCTTTTGAAGAAAGACTATGAACAGGGTAAAGAAATTAATGCAATTCTAGCCCTAGCCTTTTTTTATATCACAGGTCCTCAAGTGATCTAAAGTAAACCTCAGAAATCACCATTAAAGAATGTAAGAGGAATTTTAAATATATAAAAAAGAATGAGGGCAAAAAGCATGTAAGTGAGGTAATGGAAAATGCAGATGTAATTCTGGCTAAAGAAAAAGCTAGGGCTAGCTGCCATTTGGTCAGAGCTCATTCTCGGGATTCAAAAGAAAGTGACTGAACATGCTTTATTGCTGTTTTAGAATACAATATATAATCTAGTGAGGAGAAGGAGGTGAAGTACTCCATGGTGTATATTATCTACAAATCAAACCAAAGAAAGGAAAAGGGAATAAAAGTCTTAAAATACCAAAAGCCAGTGACATTTTTTGACCATTCGACATTTTTGAGACCCAGTGTCGGAGACTTTAATATGTTTAAGCAAGTAAAACTGTACCAAAGGAGAAAGGGAAAATTCATTAATTTCCACAGAGCTCCAGACAGCTTTGGACTTTGTTAAAATTATCTGAAAAAAAAGTGAATAAAAACCTAATATTTTTGAAAAAATATCTGTACACAGGTTAGTAGAAACTTCTACAACTAAAGTAAAATAGGGACGCCTGCATGGCTCTGTCGGTTAAGAGTCTGCCTTCACTCAGATCATGATCCCAGAGTTCTCGGATTGAGTCCCACATCGTCCCACATCGGGCTCCCTGCTTCTCCCTTTTCTCTCTCTGCCAGCCACTCCCCCTGCTTGTGCTCTCTCTCTCCAACAAGTAAATAAATAAAATCTTAAAAAGAATTTAAAAAATAAAGTAAAATAAAGAACTGCATCCTACTAAGAGATCAAGATAGGTGAAAACTACTGAAAAACAAAAGATCAGATAAAAGCGGAAGATCGTTTTAAGTTTAGGCATGCTTTCTTTAAACATTTCATTAGGTGCGATGAGGACACCACTAACAAGGCCTGGCAATGAAATGTACTACTTCCACAACATAGGACAGAGAAGAGATTACTCACAAGGTAATGATGTCAATCTGAGCCTCTGGTATTAAAAAGATGTTAAGTTCCATAAGGGCAGGGGCAAAGTTTTCATTTTGTGGCACCAAGCCTACTGCTGAGCAAAGACTGGTTGGCCAGGTGATAAACTTTAAGAAAACTGGGGTGGGTAGGAAGCTTATGTACACAAAACTGCCTCATAAATAAATCTATTGTATTTAAAACAAACAGTTACTAGAACAATGACAAGAGCCAGAAAGGGATCATTAGTTAATTCAACCAATAAATAAGTGCCCACTTTTGTTCTAGATACTGAGGATAAAAGCCTTGAAACTAAGAGGTAAGAACTTACCCTCTGCCAATGGAGAGAAAGATGAATGAAATACCACAATAAAATAAAATGGTGCTTTTGAGAATCAAAAATGGAGGGGACACGACATTATAGAAGATTATAAGGACAGCTTTTCTTTTCTCAAAAAAAAAAAAGGCCTATTATGAAAATCTAACAAATCAAAAATTAAGTGTGTATGGTGGGGGGAAGGAGTCTCTTAAAGAATAAGAGGAGTCATACTTAGACACATCAAAACAACATACCGATGTACTACAGGAAGGAAGATTTTACAGAAACTTCTTTGCTTCTACTTGATCAAAAGCAATAAACAGAACTACAACAATTATTTATCTGTTGTTTTATTTCTGCTTGCTTTCTTTCCCACAAAACATCCAAAGCTTGTTAAGCTACTGTTTTTTCCCCAAATTACATGAATAAAGTAGAAACAAGGCTAGGATATGCACATGAACAAATATTTGTTTCATACAACTAAATTTTTATTTTTGCACAACATTCTATTTTTCTCTCTCCAGCAAAGCAAAACTTCCAACACCAAATTCTTCAATGAGCCCCTTAAGATTTTTATCCAATGACAAGAACAAATGAGTGCTGTTAATAATTTTCAGAATTAAAGCAATAATTCTCATATAAAACAATTTTTTCCTTGAGATTTGCCAAACTGTTCCTCTTCAGAAATACTGCATCCTTATTCTAAGAATTTTTCACTATATTGTCCAGGCTGACTAATTTTTACCTTGAATGCAAACCAACAGAAGAGACAATTTTTTCAAGAGATGATGAGTTGAAAGCCAAGAAAACATTTTTACTTCTTATAATTTAATCCACATTGAATTGTAGATAAATTTGGCAGTATCAAAGTAAGAGTTTTCTCAGCATATAAACTGCCGCCTCCTTTTTAAAGCTTCTCTAAGAATGGTTGGTTTTGGTCATAATGCTTAGAAGCAAAAACACCAGAAGTTTGGATCTTATCTCTCATGTCAACAGATGATGTGCCTTTACCTTTCCTTTGTACAGATTCTTTCTGTTGATATACTCTTTCCATAAGAATCTTTGCAACAGAACAGATAAAAGGTGGCATTATGCAAATTCTGTATAGTGAGGATGGATAGTTAAATAGAAGCTACCAGTATGCATAATGAATGAGTACCATCTTTCCAACATCTTCAGGGCAAGTTTTTTTTTTTTTTTTAAAGATCTTATTTATTTATTTGACAGAGAGAGAGCAGGGGAAGCGGCAGGCACAGGGAGAGGGAGAAGCAAGCCTCCCCGCTGAGCAGGGAGCCCGATGTGGGACTTAATCCCAGGACCCTGGGATCTTGACCTGAGCCAAGGCAGATACTTAACCGACTGAGCCACCCAGGCGTCCCTTCAAGGCAGGTTCTATCCTATCTAACAGCACCTTGTAAATGTTGACATTTGCGGCAACTGCACTAGGCCTAAGTTTCCTAAGAGTGGGAAACGATTCCAAAAACAAGATAACTTAAATATAAAAACCACAGTCCTCATTAATTTTAAATTAGAATAAAATATGAAAAAAGCAAATATTAACAGAACATAAACTGTTGTTTAGTCTTCATTCTTTAAAATACTTCAGTATTAAAGAACAGGAGTGAAAAAACAAACCAACTGCCTAAGATATTAAATCAAGTGGTCAAAAAGTTGTATAAATTGAAAATGTAGAAGGTAAACCAAGAGAATGGTGCTACTACTGGAAAAGTTCAAGAAACAAGTATCTACTATCAACCTCACAAAATTAATATGAGGCTTGAGAAATAGCTATCAAACATGTCAACTAGGAAATCAACAGTGGCCCTATTAGGAACATTTCTATGACTGAAGAGGGAGAGAACAGCATGCTGAGCAAAAGAAATAGCAAGAAAAAGATAAAGGAATAGGGTACTTTTTATTTGCTTAGGTATAAAGTGAAGAATTACATGGTAATATTGAGAAGAGTCTGGAGCATGAGAACATAGAAAAGGAAAGTGAACTGAAAAGGCGTCAATCATTGGAGACCATACTGAAGATACAGGAAAGGTAATAGTTCTAATATTTTCTCCAAATCAACTTCTGCACCAATATTTGCCTCATTTGCTTTAACTCACAGGAATAATCTCTGTGTTTGTTTCCAGTACCAAGGCTGGGAGAAAAAGGGTATCCTCTCTAAGAGACAACAACCTTTCCAGATTCCACTAAACTCCAATCACACTGGTAGTTTGCTGCCCTCCTCTCTTTCCTCTCTATGTGCATGACAGGGCAAAAATGTATGCACGTGCACAGACAACTTCACATCCTGTACCGATGTCTCTGCTGTGGAAAAATGTAAAGCAGACTCCTGAACTAGACATTATGGCACCAAGATTTATATTCATTTCCTCATTTTCGACAAAAAAGAACCCTAATTTCCTTTTCTAAAAGATACAAATTGCAGAATTTGAGAAAAACATTTCAATGAGAAACAAATACAATCATAGAATCAGTCAATTCTGGAGTGAGAACTTAACAGGGACAATTGGAAAGATGCTAGGTCAAGACTTCAGAATGCAGATCAGTCAGGAACTTGGTTTTACGACTGTAAGCCACGCTTTCCACCTTGTGGACCTTAATTTTCTAAATTATAAAAGAAGGGAATTAGAAGAAATCACCACGGTCCCATCCAGCCTCAAGAAGAACATAATTGTGGTCTTTTGTGTGCTATTTCCAGGTAAAGAGAACCAAGGCTCAAAGAAGACAATTCAATGACTTGAAACAGTAGTACAGAAGAGCCATTCTGGAATTGAGGGCTGCTGATTCTTAGTCTCAAGTTCTTTAAGCTATAAAAAGTTTAATGTTCTTAAGGAGTAGGAAGATACTGATTTTTAAAAAATCCTCTATCCCCCCACTACCCTATGACCCAGCAATCACACTACTGGGTATTTATCCTAAAGACAAAAAGGTAGTGATTCTCAGGGGCACGTGCACCCGAATGTTTATAGCAGCAATGTCCACAATAGCCAAACTATGGAAAGAACCTAGATGTCCATCAACAGATGAATGGATAAAGAAGATGTGGTATATATATACAATGGAATACTATGCAGCTATCAAAAGAAACGAAATCTTGCCATTTGCAACGACATGGATGGAACTGGAGGGTATTATGCTGAGCGAAATAAGTCAATCAGAGAAAGACAATTATCATATGATCTCTCTGATATGAGGAACTTGAGGGGCAGGGTGGGGGGTTGTGGGGGGTAGGGAGGGAAAAATAATGAAACAAGATGGGATGGGGAAGGAGACAAACCATAAGAGACTCCTAATCTCACAAAACAAACTGAGGGTTACTGGGGGGTGGGAGGGTAGGGATAGGGTGGATGGGTTATGGACATTGGGGAGGGTTTGTGCTTTGGTGAATGCTGTGAAAGATGTAAGCCTGATGATTCACAGACCTGTACCCCTTGGGCAAAGAATAAAAATAAAATTAAAAAAAAAATCCTCTATCTCTCCTCACCGTCAATGACATTTTCAAGAACAGGCACAGCCAAGGCCATGGTGAAAAATGAAGCACATGCACAAAGTCTCTCGTAACATCTGGCTTAGAGCCTCTCTGATGGAGTCATGTGTACTATAGCCCTGTACCGTTTATCAAAAAAACAACACAGTATTCTGGTATGTAGTGGCCATTATCCATGCTGTGTTTGGGATACTCTGCCTTCAATCAGAATGCACAACGCTGCCTATTTTCACTGGAATCCTATGTTGTTCTACAAGGTTCTAGTGAGTTCTACCCTTCTCTGAAAAACTAAGACCGATGCTCTATTGCAGCTGAATGCGAGTTATCAATTGCCTCTGTTTCTACTTTGTCTTCTAGTCATGGATATCATAAAGACTTCAAAGATGACACTGAGACATTTAAATAAATAATGGGTTTTTCAATTACTTTCAAAAATAGTTACTGTGAAACCCAGTGTGAGTAATTACATGAAGACAATGGAGATAAAGGACAAAAAGGGTTATTAGAAAGAAACAACTCTATCAACTGATTACTCTCTGCACAGGATCAAACCAAGTATCTTAATACATGCTAAGCATATATAGAGTATTTTTTGTTTTTAAATTTACATATACATTTTAAAATGAGAGGTTTGAGACTACTTTTCATTAAAACACCTAACAAAGCATTATTCCTTTTTTGTTGAAAATAATCTTATTATTGGTTAAAAGTTCTTGGAATTTATAAACCCTATAAAATATACAATTAGGAGATAAATTCTTAGTGAAATGATACATAAAGTACATATTTGGTTGTCTCAGCCCCTAGCTAAATTTTCACAGCTAAATAACTTATTTCATCTAGGAAAACAACAATACCAACATTCGTTTAAACTACTTTTCACAATTCACCCTAAGAGATCTGCCAACTATATAAAATAATAGGAATTCATAATATTGAAAATAAATTCAATAAAATCGTTTGACCAATTTCTTTAGTTAATGTTAAATGTTTTTATGGCATTAAACTTCATTGCACACTTTCACTCTTTAAAAGCATTATGAAAAGAGCTAAAACGTATTATTTTTTCATGGTCCATATGAAAAAGGATAGTCATTTTTTTATGAAAAAATGATAGTCTATGAAAAACCTTAAGGGCAAAAGGTTAATTTAATATGAAAATATATCCCAGGTAACAAGGTAACATATTTCTTTAGTCAATTTTTTTAAACTTAACAATCTTGCAGTAATTTCTTTAAAAGATACACACACTTTTAAAATATCTTGAGATTTTATATAAATTACTGATTAATCAAGACAGAACAACTGCGCATAATGAACACATACTGACATTACTCACCTAAATAGGGAATGCAAGGCGTCATCTTTAAGCTACTTATATAGTCTCTTAGTCTTTTGTAATTATCTTCTTTACTCATTACATATTCTAATTTTTCAAAGGTAGTTTTGTCTTTTCGACTTAGTAACTAAAAAACAAACAGAAAAGTCTAAGTTATTCCCAAATTCCATTTTATTATAGCAAAGAATTGAAGGGGTATTTACTATAAATTTAAATTTCAAAGTTATACCTTCTTCAATTATAGTTCAGTAGTATATAAATAAAACAGAATCAGACATGTCTACTAAGATAATAAATCCAGCAGTGCCTGGGTGGTGCAGTCGGTCAAGTGACCAACTCTTGGTTTAAGCTCAGGTCATGATCTCAGCAACATGAGGTCAAGCCCTGCATCAGGCTCTGTGCTCAGCGTAGAGTCTGCTTGAGATTTTCTCTTCCTATTCCTTTGCTCCTCCCACTCGTGCTATCTCTAAAAATAAATAAAACTTAAAAAAAGGGGGGGCAACCAAATCCACTACTTATAAAATATCCTTTGTATGTATATAAAATCATTAACTTACCAAGTAGTAAATTATAATACATTATTTTTCATCTTCACTATTTTATTTTTTAATATTTTAATATTTTATTTATTTATTTGACAGAGAGAGGTGAGAGCACCAGCAGGGGGAGCAGCAGGCAGAGGGAGAAGCAGGCTCCCTGCTGAGCAAGGAGGCCAACGTGGGGCTCAAGCCCGGACCTGGGGATCATGACCTGAGCCGAAAGCAGACGCTTAACCAAATGAGCCACCCAGGCATCCCTCGTCTTCACTATTCTAAATGGCTGAACAATTCTGTTGATCATTTTTCTAACTTAAAATAATTACATATTCATGTCCAGTTCAAATGTCCAAATATTTTAATACATTGTCCCCTGCCTCCTCAAAGATAAAGATCATTCTTGCATAATCATTAAGAGATAAATATTGAATTTTGTGGTTTCGGTAACAATTTTTCCTTGCTAGTACTAACAATAACCATAAAACTGTGATTCACATTTTTGGATTTTTAACAAGACATTTTTTCTTTGATCCTGTTGATCAGTGCTATATCACATACAGTTGAACAATCAACTGAAATTGTTTTAGGAAGCTTATGGGGTAGATTGGCAGTGAGTGTCCTTTGAGGAAAATGGAGACAATCAAGGGGAATAAAAGAGAAGTAAGGTCAATTACCCACAACAGTATTAACTACTTGTTATTTGTGTTTTTTATTCTAGCCATTCTGACAGGTGTAAAATGATACCTCACTAAGGTTTTGATTTGCATTTCCCTGATGAGTAGTGATGCTGAGCATCTTTTCATGTTGGCCATCTGCAAGTGTTCTTTGGAAAAAGGTTTATTCAGGACCTCTGCCCATTTTGAAATTTGATTTTTTTTGGTGTTGAGTTGTACAAGTTCTTTATATATTTGGGATATTAACTCCTCAGATGTATCATTTATAAATATACTCTCCCATTCAATAGGCTGTCTTTTTATTTTGATGATGTATAGAAAACTTTTATTTTGGTGTAGTTCAAAAAATTTAACTTTCCATTTGTTTCCCCTGCCAAGGAGACATATCTAGAAAAATGTTCCTACAGCTGATGCAAAATAACTGTCTATATTTTCTTCTAGGAATTTTATGGTTTCAGGTCTCACATTTAATTAATTTTGAGTTTATTTTTGTGTATAAGAAAGTGGTACAATTTCACTCTTCTACATGTAGCTGTCCACTTTTCCCAACACCATCTGTTGGAAGAGACTGTCTTTTTTCCATTGTATATTCTTGCCTCCTCTGTCATAGATTAATTGACCATACAAGCACGGGTTTATTTCTGGACTCTCTTCTGTTCCACTGATCTATCTGCCTATTTTCGTGCCAGTAACATACTGTTTTGATTACTGCAGCTTTGCAGTATATCTTGAAATCTGGGATAGTGATGCCTCCAGCTTTGTTCTCTTTCAAGAATGCTTTGACTATTTGGGATCTTTTGTGGTTCTATACAAATTTTAGGAGTATCTGTTCTAGTTCTGTTAAAAATGCTATTGGTATTTTGTGTTGGCAAGGATGTGGAGAAAAAGGAATCCTCATGAACAACTGGTGGGAATGTAACCTGGTGCAGCCACTGTGGAAAATGGTATGAAAGTTCCTCAAAAAATTAAAAATCGAATCACCATATGATCCAGTAATTCCACTACTGGGCATTTAACTGATGAAAATGAAAAAACTAATTTGAAAAGATATATGCACTCCTTAAACATGTTTATTGCAGCATTATTTACAGTAGCTGAGTATGGAAGCAACCCAAGTGTTCATGGACAGATGAATGGGTAAAGACGACGTGGTATATACATAAGAAAGAATGAGATCTTGCCATCTGCAACAACATGGATGGACCTAGAGAGTATAATGCTAAGTGAAATAAGTTAAATAAGAGAAAGACAAAGTATCATATGACTTCATTCATGTGTGGAATTTAAGAAACTAAACAAATGAATAAATGAAAAAAGAGACAAAACAAAACAAACACACAAACAAAATCCCTAAAAAAACAAAACCAGATTCTTAAATATAGAGAACAAACTGGGGGTTGCTAGAGGGGAAGTAGATGTGTAATAGAGGGAATTAAGAGAACATTTGTCTTGATGGGCACTGAGAAATGTACAGAATTGTGAAGTCATTATACTGTACCTCTGAAATATATTTAATATAACACTGTATGTTAATTATCCTTGAATTAAAAAGGATATTTTAAAATATTAATTAAAAAATTCAGAAAATATGTCTTTAAGTATTTCAAAGACTCTGGAAAAAAGTATTTTTTTTCTTTAAATATATGAAGTTTCTATTTCATTATATAATAAACTTCACTTTATGTCATTAAATGTTATTTTTTAGCATACAAAATATGTCCACCTATGAAATGCTCATCTAATTCTATGAGGTTAACAGAATCTGAAGATTAATTTAGAGATGAGGAGACAGATCACAGGATTAACAAGAAGCAAAACATACTAATATTCTCTCAGTCATCCACCCACAAAGGGATCCTGTTTTTCAGCGTCTCAATCTGGTTCTGGAGATAAAGAATATTCTGATGCCAAATACACTATATATAGTATTACAAAGAGTACAACTGGGATTCATGTTGGAATTTATTTTTTCATGGGCTCCAAGATGCAGATTATTTTCAGATAATCTCTATCAGAAATATATCTGAGCAGTATTCCTCCTTCTTTAAAACTTAAGATTTAAAGGAATCCTTTGTTTTAATATTTTAGATAGATAGTCCATGGCCTAAAACAGCAGTTGCATAATCTTTTGCTTGGTCCAGCTTCAACATACTTTATTAGCATTTTCAAGATCAGGTACAAATCTCTGCTGCTACCTAGAAGTCCAACTATCCCTTTCTCTCCCACCTAAGGAGTACTTGGATATGGAAAATACAGTGATGTGACATGGCGGGAATAACAATAAACCTGTTCCTTGTTTCTAAAATCAATCATTCCAAAACTGTGGTACAGTATCAGGAGAAACACAACTCATTTTGCCACATCTGAAACACAAAACTCTGGTAAATAACTACATGGTCTAATATGTATTAAAAGGGGCACCTGGGTGGCACAGTCGGTGAAATGTCTGCCTTTGGCTCAGGTGGTAAGGTCCTGGGATAGAGCCCTGCACCTGGCTCCCTGCTCGGTTGGGAATCTGCTGCTCCCTCTCCTTATGCCCCTCCCCCATGCTCATGCTCTCTCTCAAATAAATAAAATCTTAAAAAAAATGTATAAAAATACTTATATTTGGAATTTTCATAATAATCAATAACCAGATTAAAAGGATTCAACGTGGTGTGGGACAGCACAGCCTTGTTGCAGGAAAACTATTTATAGGAAAAGTGTGGACAAAAGAATTAATTAAATGTTAAAGTGTTTCCAATGGTAGCTCAGAAACTCATCCAATGCCCATGTACCAAAGTTATATCTAAGAAGTCCTGATTTTCTTTTTCTCCTTTTCAAATCT
The DNA here is from genome assembly GCA_002007465.1 of Ailurus styani. Lineage (NCBI taxonomy): Eukaryota > Metazoa > Chordata > Mammalia > Carnivora > Ailuridae > Ailurus > Ailurus styani. The sequence continues at coordinate 4,141,854 of LNAC01000213.1, read as the reverse complement.
TTTTCTGATGTTCCTAATGTTATCCCTACGATGCCAACTGCATGTTTTAGGCACCACACTCTTCCTCTGGCGAAGAGCATGACAACCAGGGTCAAAGCTCTTCACATGTTCACTGGTGCATGAATGTGGGAACTCCAAATGTTCTTGGACAGATCTCTACACCATGTTACCATAAGAATCTACTTTGGGAAAATTTGGATGAATCTCTGTTCATGTCAGTCACCATAAGAAATATAAGATTCCCAAGATCACCCCGCATCACCGTGATTTGTATCCCTATACAATATGTACAAATGTGTTCATTTGCATAAATAAGTTACTTATCTTGAATCTTGGATTCAGATTAATTATAATCTTTTGTTCATGACACTCAATTACCATTAGTCCCCAATACGGCTTTCTTGTTAAATTGATTTATTTTTAAATTTCCTAACAAATACATATGCATCAATTTTCCTACCTAAAAACCATACACCATTAACACATCTACATATGTGCTCCTTCCATATCCAATTTCCTTGACTATGTTTTTTAAAGATTTTATTTATTGAGAGAGAGCACAAGCGGGGGTAAGGGGGACCCAATGTGGGGCTCAATCAGGACCTTGAGATCACAACCTGAGCCAAAGGCAGATGCTTAACCAACTGAGCCACCCAGGCGCTCCCCTTGACTCTCCATAAGTATCCAATAACCTCCCTCTTAAATTTGGTTTATCATTCTCTTAAATTTTATTTGACTTTTGACTAAACAATATCATACTATTTTTAATCTTTGGCTTTATTCATTCAATGTTCTGACACTGAAGTTCCACCCATAATGTTGCATGTGGCTATAGTTCACTCATTTTCACCTCTTCCCTATATATCTTCTTCTCTTAAGTACTATCATAATGCCTACTTTTCTATTTTTCTTATTTTTTCTTTTTACTTTGTAAGAGATTTCTTTATATATATTCCAGATATAAATTCTTGATCAGTTACAACTGCTTCATGTTATTTTCCCCCATTCTGGGGCTTCTTTTCAATTTTCTTTAAAATATCCTTTGATGGAACAGAAATTCTTCTTTTAATGTGGTAAAAATTTTTCATCTTTTCTTTCATTGTTTGAGGTTTTTGTATCTTATCTGAAATACCCTTGCAGATTCCAAGTTGAAATCTATTCATACCAACCCAGAGAGATACTAAGCTATTTTTCTCTTCTAAAAGCTTCCAAGCTTTTCATGTCATATGTAAGTCTTTAATTCATCTAACAATGACTGTGAGCCTTAATTTTTCCCCCCAACTGATAACCAGTTTCCCAGCTCCAGTTAATAAACAGCCCCTCATTTCTCCAATGATTTACACAATGCCACCACTGCCATATATCAGAGCTCTACAAAAGCAATGATCTATTTTTGGGTTTTTTATTCTGTTCCACTGGTTGACATGTCTACGCCTGCACTAACATTATCTAAATAATACAATATATCTTGATATCTGTTAGGGAAAGTGTCAAAGTCTCCAACCCCATTTTCTTCTTCAGAAATAACCTGGCTACCTTGACCCTTTACATTTCCATGTAAATTTTATAAGCAATCTTGTCCCAGACTGGGACTTTGATTCAAGGTACATATATCTCTACATACATTTGCCATACATTTGGGGGAAAACTGGCATCTTTACGCTTTCCTATCCATGAAGAAAGGATATTGTTCCATCTATTCTGTTCTTCTTTAATGACTTCCTGTAAAGTTTTATAGTTTTCTGCATATAAGTCTTGCATATAGTTAAGGGTTGGTATTATAAATACATGGTAAAGAAAAAGAGAACTCAGCCCTCAGCCTTGGAAAAACAAAACAAAACAACCTATAAGGAAGAAGCTAATCAGCTAAATCACCTGTCATGGTCCTACTCCCCACCACTCACTCAGGGGATGCCTGGGCAATGTTTCATGGACTACACTTGGGTCAGATTTAAACCAAAGGCAAATTATTCTGAGATCAATACTTGAAAAAAAAGTCTTGCATGTATTATCCCATTTGCTGTTTGCTATTGTGTTTCTTTTATTGGTACTGTAAAAAGGTGTCCCTTCAAGTGATATTTTCAAATTGTTTCAAATACAACTGATTTTGTGTATTGTTTGTATACTCAGTCACCGTAATAAACCCTGTTTTTTTTAAACTGTGGTAAAATATACATAACATTCACCATTTTAACCATTTTCAAGTGTACACTTTAGTGGCATTAAGTACATTCGTGTTATCAACTAACCATCACCACCAACCATGCATGGTCAGAACTCTTTTTATCTTCCCAAACGGAAACTTCACACCCACTGGACAATAACTCCCATCCCTCCCCCTCCTTTTGGCTCCTAGCAACCACCTTCTACTTTCTGTCTCTATGAATCTGACTATTCTTGGTACCTCATACAAACAGAATCATACAGTATCTGTCCTTTTATGTCTGGCTAATTTCTCTTAGCGTAATGTCTTTAAGATTCATCCATGGTGTAACATGTCAGAATTTCATTCCTTTTTAATGCTAAATAATATTCTATTCTGTGTATACATTTTGTGTATCCATTAATCTGTTGATGGATGTTTAGGGCGTTTACACCTTTCCAACTGTACCTTCTGGGTCTCATGGTTCATCCTTTGCAAAAGCCCCATTTTGAACCTTTTCTTTAAGCACTCTCTTTCTTTTTTTGGGGTGGGGGGGAAAGAAGCCTAGATTTGAGCTGGGTACAATCCTGGCTCCTTGCTTTTCACAATTTTTTCCTAACATCCTCCAGCTTCTACTAAATTCAAGCACTAGATCAGTGCTGTCAGATCAAATTCTATGATGAAAATGATCTATGTCTGTGCTGCCCAATACACTAGCCATATGACTACTGAGTACTGGCAACATGGCTAGTATGAATGATGAACTAAATTTTAAATTTAATTTTAATGATTTAAAATTTAATATCCACATGTGGCTAGTGGCTACCATACTGGACAAGAGAGAACTAGATTATAACACTTATGTTTCTGTCATCAGTAGAGTCATTGGAGAAAGTTCACGAACCAACATGATTTTTGTATCTTGGTTACTGTAATCTTCACATAGATGATACACTTACTACCCTGGTATCTCAGTTCCTTGACTTCGCTTCCATTCAATGATCCTACCTTCTACCACTCTCAGCCTCTACTGCCTTGGTTATCCTGAATCCAATAAGAACTGGTTGCACCAGAATTTCCAACCCAGTTATCAATACTACTTTTTCACTCTTCCTTCTCTCTCTCTTTTACTTGGGTTTAAATTCCTTACCTATCACTAAAACAACTTTGCACATTTACCCAGTTTCTCTCTTGTGCTATTCCTGACCCTGCTATGGTACAAACAATCCTTAAAAAATTCCAACACTGGTTAAATACAATTCTCACCACTACTCCCCCTAAGCACCTGAACCTGGTTGGAGAAGACATGACTTCACTGACAGGTTTCACCTTAAATTTATGACCAAAAATCTCAATCATAAGGCCTACCACACCAAACCTAGCCTATTTCCCTAGTTAATTCATTCTCACACTCTTCTAATAAGATGACTTTCATCTGTTCTTCTTTCTTCAAACTTCTAACACCTCTCCCCCATCACTCTCAACTAGTGACTTTGCTTTACATGTCTTAAGAAACAAACATCAGAAGAATTTCTACAGAATTTCACCACCACATCTGCCAACTTACCTGCATCTGTAACCAAATGCACCCCTTTTTCTCCTGTTAAAATGGATGCACTGTTCCTGGCTCCACTACAGTACTAGATCAATCCCCTCCTGGCCTGATGAAGGGTATTGCTATAGTAACTTCTTGCTCTCCTACCATTTTTCTTTCTATTAGGTCATTGCACCAACATATAAACATGCTGTCATGGATCTCATTTCCAAAAACAAAACAAAATTTGGTCTTAACATCCCCCTCTAGCTGCCAGATTTTTCTGCAGCTCCTCAAGCATGCCCCTTACAACAAAATTCGTCAAATGCATTCTCTATACTTGCTGTCCCATGTTTTTCTCCACATTCTCTCAAATCCAAACGGTTTTCACTCCACCACTAAACTAAAACCACTCTTGGCAGGGTTGCCAGTCCTCTCCAACTGTCCACATTCAACGCCCATCTCAAAGTCCTCACCTAATTCAACTTACTAGGAGCATCTGACATAGGGGATCACTTTTTTTTTTTTTTAAGATGTTATTTATTTATTTGACAGAGAGAGAAAGAAAGCACAGGATAGGGAGCAGCAGGCAGAGAGAGGAGAAACAGGCTCGCTAAGCAGGAAGCCCAACGCAGGGCTCAATCCCAGGACCCTGGGATCATGACCTGAGCCAAAGGCAGACGCTTAACAACTGAGCCACCCGTGATCACTCTTTCTTGAAACAGTTGCATAACCTGACTGTGGAAAACTCCCCCTGTGATATTACCTTTGTTGACTCCTCATTTTTCCAATCTAAATCTTAGAGGCTTCCAGGGCTCTTTATCTGTACTTATAACTTAGTAGATCTTTATCTGACTTCATGTTTTAAATAGTATCTTTATGCTTATGATCAAAAAAATGTATCTCTAGCCCCAACTCCTCCCTTAAACTTGTATACCTAACTCTGACCTTACAGTTGCACATGGATATTTATCAGGAAGCTCAAACTTGGTATGTGTAAGAGAGAACCTCCTGCCCCGCCACCAACACGCTCCTTCCCTATACCCTCAGAATATCAGTAAACAGCATCTCCATTACCTGATGTGATGCGACCTCTCTGGACTCACTCATCTCCTACCATCAACTACTCCATAGCTTATTCCACTCTGTCAACACTGACTGCCCTGCTATTCTTTGAACGTTATCAGGGCCTTTGCACTGGCGATCGCCTCTGCTTGCAATTTTCTTCTCCCAGATTTCCAAAAAAATGGTTCTCTCAGTTCTTCCAGCTCTATTCCCAACTGTCACTTAACAGAGATTCTCTTACCATATACAGTTAACCCTCAAACAATATGGGTTTGAACTACGTGGGTCTACTTACACGTTAATTTTTTACAGCAGAGTACTGTAAGTGCATATTCTCTTATGTTTTTTTTATTTATTTTTTATTTTTTTATTTTTTTATTTTTTTATTTTTTTAAGATTTTATTTATTTATTTGACACAGAGAGAGAGATCACAAGTAGGCAGAGAGGCAGGCAGAGAGACAGGGAGAGGAGGAAGCAGGCTCCCTGCTGAGCAGAGAGCCCGATGCGGGCCTCGATCCCAGGACACTGAGATCATGACCTGGGCCGAAAGCAGAGGCCTTAACCCACTGAGCCACCCAGGCGCCCTCTTATGTTTTTTTTAAAGATTTTATTTTTATTTATTTGAGAGAGAGAGTGAGAGAGTATGAGAGGGGAGAAGATCAGAGGGAGAAGCAGACTCCCATTGGAGCTGGGAGCCTGATGTGGGACTCGATCCCAGGCCTCCGGGATCATGACCTGAGCCAAAGGCAGTCGGTTAACCAACTGAGCCACCCAGGTGCCCTTCTCTTATGATTTTAATAACATTTTCTTTTCTCTATCTTTTTTATTGTAAGAATACAGTATATGATACATATAACATAAAAAATATGTGTTAATCAACTCTATGTTACCTATAAGACTTTCAAGTCAACAGCTGGCTATTAGTAGTTAAGTTTGGAGGGAGTCAAAAGTTTTATGTGGATTTTTGACTGTGCAGAGGCACTGGCATCCCTAATCCCTGTGTTGTTCAAGGGTTGATTATACTATATAAAATACTTCCCTATTTTCTCTTCTATCACATTTAATCTGATTTTTCTTCAGAGCATTCATCACTATTTGATATATCATTGATTTTTTACAGTTTATCTTTCCCCAGTAGAATGTTTGTTGCATAAGAGCAGGACTTTATCTGAATCATTTACTGCTATATGCCAAGCAATCAGTGCCTGGCACAGTATAGGCTATTTTAAAATTTAATATAAACACTAAAAATTTAATTCACATTGATAATAAACTGTTACTAAATGAAAAAATTCTTTTCCATGCAAATACATGAGGGAGACAACAAAAATATGTTCAAGGAAAATAAAAATTAACTTGAGAGAAATGTATCTTATTTCTAAACCACAATATAAATCAGGGTATAATTCTTTTCCCTAAAACTTCAAAAATGGAATTCATTACTGTATATTTATAATATTTCCAATCACCAATGAAATTCAAATTTTGAGAAAGGAGAGTAAGGTCACCTTATTAAAAAGAATTTTTAAAGTAAAAAACCCTTCACCCAGGTGCTTCTAAAATGCAAATAAAATATAAAAAGGATGGATCATAAGGTCTTTGGTATTAATGTCTTTCCAATTCAGAAAGTCACCCTAGGGCACCTGGGTGGCTCAGTGGGTTAAAGCCTCTGCTTTCGGCTCAGGTCATGATCTCAGAGTCCTGGGATCGAGGCCCGCATCGGGCTCTCTGCTCAGCAGGGAGCCTGCTTCCTCCTCTCCCTGTCTCTCTGCCTACTTGTAATCTCTCTCTCTGTGTCAAATAAATAAATAAAATCTTTTAAAAAAAAAAAAAAAAGAAAGTCACCCTAGTTTTCATGAGAAACATCTATCTCTTCAGATACTATGAAAAGCAAAAGCAATCCAAGGCTAACTAAAAATGGTTACACTTCAGTTTTAAAAAAAAAGTTTTTAAAAGTCATCTCTTTATCATAGGGCCCCAAGAATACAGAATCCTTTATATAAAATCTAATAAACAAAATCATTCCTTCTTAATACCACAGAATACTATTAAATAAAAACAGATTTAATCAGACCTCAAATTTTACTTATATAAAATCTAAATGAAAATCTAAATGAAAAATACCTAGAGAGCTCAAGGCCAGTGCCATGTCACTCAAATATGAAAGTACATAGATTTGCAGAAGTCAAAATTCACACCCTGACATTGTTAAAGTGATAGAAGCAAATACAATTAACGTATATCAGAATGTGCAGCAACACTGCATAATCCCATGTTAGCTATCAGATTTTTCATTATTCCTGAGGGAAAAAAATCTAAGTTTACGGACTAAAAAATAATGAAAATCTAAGTAAGTAAATATTCCTTGAAAGTTGCAACTTAGATGTTCCTTGAACTTTCCAAAAGCTTAATCTTTATAAGATAAAATGCAAAAAAACTGCATTAAATGTAAAAAGAAAAATTTCCCATGAGTAAACATGAAATGCTATGTTGTCAAAGAAGTACAGATTCTACAAAAATGATTTACTAAATGGCAAAAACCAAACACCAAGCTATAATTTAGCCAAAGATTACCTGACAAGTCTAGTGTAACACTTGAGGTTACAAAAAAAAACAGAGTCTATTACCATAATATTAACCTTACTAAGAACTACAGAAAAAATAAATACATCTTTACTTCCAACAGGAAGTCTAACTCTTTCATTAACTAGGAAGATGACTTACCGCCCATGTTTTAGTCAACCTGAAGATTGGGGCACTCTGTAAGCCAGAAACCACCGCCATAAGTGCATGAAGGTTATTCAGCTCATACAGTTTCTGAAGATTTAAGAAAAAGGGGGAGGAGAGATGAAAAATCATGAGAATACAAGGAAACTTTAGAGTAACAAGCAAAATCTAGGCAACTGGTGGTGTTCCAGTACTTCTTACCCTCACCAGTGAGATCTGTCTATAGAGGGCCCATTATGTTTATAGTAAGTTGATTTTGGCCTGCAACAGAACATCCACGTTCTAACCTGGCATTGTCCCCAAGCCCTGAGGACGAATCTACCTCTGGTTCAGTAATATATTAAGAAAACCAAAATCATGGCTCAGTATTAAGCTTACCCGGTACAATCATGCACCCCAGTTTCTAATCAGGAGTCTCCTTATACTGAAATACTAAGCCTCTGCCTTATGATCCCAGTTTCAAGAAAGGGTCTGTACCCAGGATCCTGATCTGGTTTCCTCCTCAATACCCTCATTAATTTCAGGTTAGGGTTCGAACCTGCTCCTGCCTGAATCCTCCGATCCTTTGTTCTTCACTCATGTTGGGACATCCACTTGCTTCCCAATATTAGACCTTGCTTTTTATAGTCTCCTTACAGAACTCCTAACATGAGGTTCCATCAGTGTGCCAAGGGATCTACTTGACATTTATTGCTAATTTCCCAGATTTCCTCATACTACCAGATACTTACATCTTAATGGTCCTATCTGAAAATCATTTAGAATGGTCCTTGCCCACCACCAAGAGACTCCAAGGCAAAGATGCCTGTTTTGAACATTAGCGCAAGGAAAGGTGAAGGGTTCTGTTTCTCTGGAGAACTCTGACCAATGTATCACCTTAACTTGGGTCTCAAAAAATTCCCATAAAGTTTCAAGAAATAGGAACTCAACAGACTCAATTAAAAAAAAAAAAAGGAAAATGAGGGGTGCCTGGGTGGGTGGTTTAGTCAGTTGAGCGTCTGCCTTCTGCTCAGGTCCTGGGCTGGAGGCCCATGTTGGGTGCCCTGCTCAGTGGGGAGCCTGCTTCTCCCTCTCCTTCTGCCTGCCGCTCTGCTACCTGTGCTCTCTCTCTCTGTCAAATAAATAAATAAAATATTTAAAAACAAATAAAAATAAAAGCTTAAGCTTTAAAAAGATAAATTAAAAAAAAAAGAAAATGAAAAAAACGTAAGGAAACAATTCACAAGTGGAGAACAACATCAAGTATTGGCCTCAGAGAAAATGAAGATTAAATATGAAGTCATTATCTAGAATGAAACATAAAAGAGTTTTTAAAAAAAAAACAAAGAGTTTTTTGAAACAAAGATTAAGAAACATGGAGTTGCAGAAAAAGATGATAAAAAGTAATGGTAGAAACAATATCTGAGAAGTAATGGCAGATTATTTTCCCAGATTACTGAAAAGACATTAATTCTTACGGTCAAGGAATCTCAAGCAGAGTAAAAAACAAAAAACAAATACACAAAACTCTAAGTCTAGAATAGCAGTTTTTTCTAAAGATTTTATTTCTTTTTTTGAGAGAGAGAGCAGGAGCACAGGGGAGAGGGAGAAGCAGGCTCCCCACTGAGCAAGGAGCCCGATGCGGGGCTCGATCCCAGGACTCCGGGATCATGACCTGAGCTGAAAGCAGACACTTAACTGACTGAGCCATTAAGGCACCACTGGAATAGCATTTTTTAAGAACAAGGAGACATAAAGAGACTTCTAGGTTAAATAAAATATAGATCACTTTAACAAAGGATTTTTAAAAATGCTGTCAGATGCTCAACATCACTAATTATTAGGGAAATGCAAATCAAAGCCACAATGAGATATCCTCTCATACTGGTCAGACTGGCTACTATAAAACAAAACAAAACAAAACAAAACAAAACAAAACAAAACATGCACTGGCAAGTATGTGGGGAAAACACTGCCCACACACTGCTGGTGGGACTGTAAATTGATGAAGCCACGATGGCAAACACTGTGGAGGTTCTTCAAAAATTTTAAAACAGAACTACCAGATGATCCAGCAATTCTATTTGTGGGTATGTATCCAAAGAAAATGAAAACACCAATTCAAAGATCTTTATGCACCCCTCTGTTCAATGCAGCACTATTTACAATAGCCAAGGTTTGGAAGCAACCCAGTGCCCATTGATATATAAACAGATTAAGATGTGGTATATATGATACAATACAGTATTACTCAGCCATAAAAAAAGAATGACATCTTGCCATTTGTGATAATCTCATTGGATCTAGAGGGTATTATGCTAAGTGAAATAAATCAGAGAAAGACATATACAGTATGATTTAACTTATATGTGGACTCTAAAAAACAAAACAAACGAACAAATAAAAAAGAAACAGATTTATAGAAAATAAACTGTTGGTTATCAGAGGGAAGGGTTTGGGGGAGTGGACGAAACAGGCAAAGGGGATTAAGAGGTACAAACTTCCACTCCTAAAATAAGTAAATCATGGGAATGTGATGTACAATATAGGAAATGTTGTAAAAAATATAGTAATAATTTTGTATGGTAGCTAGACTTATCGAGATAATTTCATAATGTATAAAAACACTGAATCACTATGATATACAACCGGAAACTAACAGGATACTTTATGTCAATTATACGTCAATTAAAAAAATGGTGCCAGAATTGTTCAAATGAAAAATATAAACAGTAATCCATAATTCATACATATGTAAAAAATTTATTCCACATGGATTAAATACTCAAGTACAAAAATCAAAGCTGTAAAACTTTAAGTTAGATATGTTTAAATGAGACAATAAAAATTAAAGATCAGTAAGTTTGACTACTAAAGAATAACTATATCAAAAGATAACATGAAAAGTGATGACAAGTCACAAATAGCATGATGCATATGAAAACACGTAACAGAGAACTAGCATCTAGATTTAAATTAAAAAACTCTTATTGAAAAATCAATAAATAAGAGAAAACTGTTCAAAGATCTTGAACAGACATTTCAGGAGAGAAACGTAAATGGCCATCAGAGAAAAAACTGTTCATTCTCATCACGTTCAATGAAACTTATTTGTCTGTCATTTCTTTAAAGGTAATTTATCTGTTCTCTCTGTATTTCTAGGGCTTCAATCCTCACATGAGCACCAAGAGACTCCCACAAGAAAGCTTTACAGCAGCATTTATAACAACAAAACTTTGAAAACTATCCAAGCTGGAGTGTACTGAAGAATTTGTGGTATATGCAAACAGGAGGGCACTCTACAACAGAGACATTCCCCAACCACTCAGCAACAGTGCGGAGTAAAAAAGCCCGTTTTAAAAGTATAAAAGTAATTAGGAAATAACTTATTTTTTTAGGAAATAATTTAAATAAAATTGAAAAGCATATACAACAATATATGATTCAGGAACACACACATGTATATGAAACCAAAGAAAAGCAAACAACATTCTAGGCAATGGTTCCTTTTGTAGTGGGAGGGTAGAGACCGCATGAGGAGACCTCTGGGAAGCCAAAGAGGGCAGTGGGTACATGGACATCCACCCTCCCATTCTTTTGCTACCTTTAATCTATTTTATGAATTTTTTTGGTGTCTCTGTGATCAGTTTTATGTGTCAAACTTGATTAGACTATAGTACCCTGTTATTTAATCAAACATTAGTCTAGGTGTTGCTGTGGATTCTGGAGGTACGGTTTACATCTACAATCAGCTGATTTTAATTAAAAGACAATACACTTGATAATACGGTATTCATCAGCTGAAATAGCTAAAGAGACAAAAACTAAGATTTTCCAGAGAAGAAATTCTGCCTCAAGACTGCAGCTTCAATTCCAGCCTGAGTTTCTAGACTGTCCACCTGCCCTACTATCGATGTCACACTTGCCAGCCCCCTCCCCCAACTACTGGAGCCAATTTCTTAATTTTCCTTATATATTTTATATATATGTGTGTGTGTATTTATCCACCTGTTCTAGAGAACCCTAACTGATACAATCTACTAAGAAGAAAAAGACCTGCCAGTTTTATACAGACTGAATACAGAAGGCAGAGAGGCAGAATGGAGGGATTTAAGAGACGGTGCATGACAAAAAAAGTTATGAACTTAGGGCTTGGGATGAAAGCAACTACTATCAAAAATAACTTAAAGTCTAAGAGTCTGAACTGGAACTAAATGATTACTTGATGAGGAGGATAACAGCAAGCCTGACAGGCAGAATTTGGTGGTTTTGAATGGAACATGCAATGCACATAAAAAAAAAACAAACTAACAAAAGTACCAGAAAACAATAAAACAAATTCAGACTCTGTGGAGAAAAGATATTAATTTGTTAGCTAAAACTCAATATTTACCGAACATATCACAGAGAATGTTTTTACAAATTTTATAACACTGCCACAAAGTGTCATATTTAGAAAGCTAACTCTGCCACCTAGTGCCACAGAATGTAAGAAAACGGTTCCCAGTTGCTCAAGGAAAATAGGTGTTACAACTCAGAGCAATTACAACTTTACAGTAATTACAATAATTTAAAACTAAAAATGGTATCCTCATTTTAGTCCACTTTCATTCAGACATGAGGTAAGTTATGTATTTACTATAAGAATAATGAAGAATGTGGCTACAATTATACCACCTTTCAGTGAACTTAACATAAATTTGGAGTTGTTATGAGTTTTAATAAAATATTAGTATCCTCTTGTGAAATGCCCTGTTCACCCTCTCTAAATTCTGACCATCCTTGAAATCCATGATCCTTTTCTCTGCATTTATTATCCATGTCTTATTACAACTATTCAACTAATGTATTTGGTTAATATCCTCTTTATGTTATTCTTTTATAAATAAAGTCTTATTCTCCACGTGGTTGGCAGTGATATATTTTAAATGCAAATAACTGATATTTATTTTCCTACTTAATCCTGTAAGGTTTTCCCAATTACCTGCACTAGAGCCCAATATTTTGTAACTATCATACTTCACCATAATCTGATCTCTGCCTACTTATCCAGTCAAATAAATAATATAATCCAGCTACTCTGAGAGAGGGAGGAAAGATATAAGAGGGGGGGAATATAGGAGGAATAAAGAAAAGGCAAAGAAAACAGGCACTCAATTGAAAAAAATTGACATACTAATCAATAGGCCTTATTTTCCAGGGTCAATAAATAGTAATGAAGGTGTCATAGGCAAATATTCACTCAAACAGTGCTGAATGGTTGGACACAAAAAATAAAAACAAAAGTCTTTCTTACCTTAGCAGTTTTAATATAGTGGCTCAAAACTTCTGCTCTAATTTTTAATGTCTGAGCATGAAGAATTTCTCTAACAACCCAAAAGCTTACCTGCAAATAAAAATGAAAAATAGTTGAATGGCAAGACTTTTTACTCACTAGGATCCAATTAATGACAGGAGCTACTTGATGAACTACCTATAGCTGGTTAAAAAAACCATGCTTTCTCTTTCCCAGCACACCACCCAGTTGGTTATATACCCAATCTTTGGATGTTGCATACACTTCATATATATATATATTTATATATTTATATTTATATATGTGTGTGTATGATATGTATGTGCATAGAGACAGATATAGATATGTATGCATGTGCTCGCACACACATAAAAACATCACTATGATTTTTCATTTGTAAAAGCAAACAGAAGTTTTGAAGGAAAAGAGCTAACAGAAGAATGCAATAAAACCGGAGTGATACAAGAAGAACACCATACCAATACATGTGATTTTGCTGTATTCTGAAACACTGTGACAGAATTAGATAAGCTTTAAGAGCAGACATTATAAAATATGCTGCTTATAGCATGCTTTTCCTGTGGCTGTGTAATCCCACACTGCCATTTATTTACTTTAAGCATAATCATGTGAAGAATCCCAAGCATTTCTTAGTATGAATAAAATGAAATAAAATATCATAAAGAAAACTGTGTCTAAGTCATTCTAAAATTAAGATTGTATTTTAAAAATCATGTAATGCTTTCTCTAATTCAATAAACCGTAGTCAAGATTTCTTCTAAAAAACACTAAAAATCATTCATCAGAAGGCAGACTAGATCTATCTATATATAATACTACTAAAAGGCTCTAATCACTCTGATGAATGCAGTTTGCTTACCATATGATATAATGTAACATATTTTTAATCATTTACTATGAAAAGAAAATCAAAGCACCATCAAACTTCTATTAAGTCTAAAAATAGGGTATATTAGTAAGAAATGACTGTGCAAAATATAGTGCCACTGCCTCACATTTCATTTCTCTGTTTTAGTGAGAAACATAAATTCATACTGATCTTAGTGAGATCTCATTTAGTGAGAAACATTTCAGATTTTACTTACAACTTTCATCAATAAACTGCCAAAATGTATATATTTTGTATTTGTTTTACAAATGTACATATGTAAACATAAAATGTATATATTTTACAAAACCATCTTCATATTTGTTACTATATTTGGCAATAACTATCCTTTATTCTGACAAAGTTTACTTAATATATCAAAAGCTAGACTTTAGATATTTGATCAACAACCATAGCCAATATCTCCTGTGAACTCAATCTAAACTGCATGATCACTGACTTCACTAAATTTAATGTAAGACAAATTTTAAGACTAATACCATTCAAGATTTTAAAACATGGCCAAAAAGTTTTTGTCATTCTTTTCACTGAAAGTTGGGGTGTATGTCATCATGTGCCATTTCATCTGGCCAGGCCTGTGACTACTTTGATGAACAGAAGATTAATGAAATTGATGCTAACTTCCAGGACAAGGTCGTAAAAGAGCACACAGCCCTAACCTTGACTACTGGAACATTCTGTCTGAGATTCCTCAACTACCTGTCATGTAAGAAGTCCAGCTACCTGAGACCACCATGCTGGACAGGCTAAGTGTAGGTGCTCCCCAGCTGACAGTCCCAGCTAAAGCCAACACACCTGACAATACTGATCCAGAATGACGAAGACTAAGATACAGTTCAATAAAATTACTGGGAAAAAATCTGTTGGCCACTGAGCAAAAAGATAAAATATTTTTTAAGACAAAGAAAATGTACTTATCATCAGACTTTTCAACAGCAACACTGTCAGGGAAAAAGATAGAGTAATATTAAGGAAAGAAAATTTTATACAGAGGACAGGAAAATTTGTCAGCATGCAAGAATTTGGGCATTACTGTTCTAATGAGCCCTCCCTGAGTACTGTAACAGAGAAGGAGCTTCAAAGCAACTAAAATGCCTAAAGAAACACCAATACAAGGATGGTACTTTTTCAAAGAACTAAGATTAAAGAAGGGTTAAAAGAGAGTACACTGTATAATGACCATATGCTCAGACAATATAGAGTACAATTATAAAAACAGAACATCTGGAAAATATCTACCTGCTTATAGGAACATTATTGGTATTAGTATTATTATTCTGAGTCTGTTATTTGTTACAAATGAGTATATGATAGGGTATTATATCGTGTCCCTTGTTCTTTGAAGACCAGAATTCTGGGTGTGGAAGAACAAACATGTGGATGTAATACAGAAGAAATGGAAGTGAAACTCTGGTCCTGAATTTGAATTAGAATTATCAATATGAATCATGAGACACTTTATCTTTAAATAGTTGTATGTCTATGTGTATGTATGTGTATGATACACAGATATCCTAGCTATCTCTGCTGAAAGAGGCATAGAAATTGTCATTCCAAGAGCAATGAGCATTCCTAGCATCCAGGTCCACTTCCCCCAGTAAGAAACCAGGACTTATTAAAGAAATGTTGATTCCAGGTTGGGGACAGGTAATGGACAAAATGAACCTGAAACATCTTTGTATACCAGATGGCAAGGCAACTATTCACTACTACTAGGGTCATGATAAAGGACATGAATGCCATCTTGATAAGACTTCCACTGGCCAAAGATGGAACAATATTACTTTCAATAAAGATATTAACCACAATGGGTTGAAACACATCATATACATTTAAATTTATGAGTTCATAATGGTATTAAAAAATAAAAAACTAGGGCGCCTGAGTGGCTCAGACGTTAAGCGTCTGCCTTCGGCTCAGGTCATGATCCCAGAGTCCTGGGATCAAGTTCCGCATCGGGCTCCCTTCTTGGCGGGAAGCCTTGCTTTCCCTCTCCCACTCCCGCTGCTTGTGTTCCTGCTTTCGCTCGCTCTCTCTCTCTCTCTCTCTGTCAAATAAATAAATAAATAAATAAATAAATAAATAAATAAATAAATCTAAAAAAATAAAAAAATAAAAAACTACTTGGTCACTATTAGAGAAAGACAGAACACCAATTCATTAGCTTCAAAATTATTAAATAAAGGGAAAGAATCAAATATTTATCCTTCTTTGCTTATACGAAATGAACCTCTGGGCAAGCAAATACCAGATGAGCAAAAATGTCTTTATAAAAGTATATCAAGGGGCACCTGGGTGGCTCAGTCAGTTAATCGTCTGCCTCTGGCTCAGGTCATGGTCCCGGGGGTCCTGGGGTCCTGGGGTCCTGGGACTAAGCCCTGCATCAAGCCTGCATGGGACTTCCTGATCAGTGAGGGATCTGGTTCTCCCTTTCCTTTTGCCCCTTCCCCTCACCCCCACTCATGCTTGCTCTCTCTCAAATAAATGAAATCTTTTTTTTTTTTTTTAAAGGATTCCCCTTATTTTTTTTTTTTAATTTTATTTATTCATTTGACACAGAGAGAGAGATTACAAGTAGACAGAGAGGCAGGCAGAGAGAGAGGAGAGAGGAGGAAGCAGGCTCCCCGCTGAGCAGAGAGCCCGATGTGGGCTTCGATCCCAGGACCCTGGGATCATGACCTGAGCCGAAGGCAGCGGCTTTAACCCACTGAGCCACCCAGGCGCCCTCAAATAAATGAAATCTTTAAAAAAAATAAATAATGGTGCAGATAGTTCCTTCTAAAAGACTAACTTCTTTCATAATTTGCTATTTCAAATCTCCTAATGACCCTACTAGGAGAAATTAACAAGTAATGGACCACCAAGTAAGTAAGATTATAGGATCAACTGTAATCTGGAATAAAAATAAAAGCTTTTGGTACAATGTGACATACCTGACTCTGACAACTTTTTGGCTTATTTAAGAGTAATAGGCTTAAAATCTAAAGTCGTATTTGTGAATATTATAACAATGTTTTTGTATGGCAAAAAAATTTTACTATGATGAAAAATTCTGACCAATTCAGAAAAATCTGAACATAAAACTATATAACTTAAATATAAAATTCAGTGAAAGACATGCTTGCCCTAAATCCCTATATCTGATTTTTAAAAACTTTGATCCACTTCATTTTGGGAAATACAGTGAATCAAATAATGTTAGAAACTGTTTGCTATAAACTCCCAGAAATGTTGGGTTAAAGACAATAAACTCTTTAAAAAAAAAAAAAAGTGTGGCTAACTTGAAAGAAAGGATTTCCCTTAGAGGCAAGTATAAAGAAAAAAAAAAGGTGGAAACTAGGCAAAGCAGTGGTTAAAATTAAGGGCACTGGCAGCCGCCCATGGAGGGTTTTCTCTCAGTGATATAGGGGCTCAGGATTTGATACTCCTCCCAAGACATAATACAAGTTTCTCATCTCTATTCTACCACACTATGTCTATCTAAGGGATCTTCAAAGTGCTATAATCTTGGTGAAAATGTAGGCTACAACAATTCACTTGGCAGGGGAGGACAAATACAGGCGATGGAGAAAAATAAGTTTGTCGTAGGAATATGTAACTAGCCTGTAAGTGGTTTCAAGTTTAAATTTTCACTACAGCAAATTATGTAAGTTCCCAACCAAAACTTATGAAAAACTGAACTAAGTCATTATAGTCCTTGGTAGCAGCAAAAGCAACAAAAGCATTTCAAAAGAGATATACCCTCAATCTAAGCAGCAGCAGAATTCCTATAGATAAAGCACAGATAAAGCTTAAATGAACATGAGCTCTCAATCTAAAATTACACAATGCATAAGAAAACAAATCATTTTGTGTAAAGATCAGCAGAAATAACACAGAATTAGTACTCCCAGGTCTTTGGATAGTAACACAGAAATTATAGAGTAAATTGTTGAAAATGATTTAAGAAATATCAAGAATGACACTAGTGTAAAAGCACACAGATTTGAAACAGATATGACCCATCTATAAGACAATTAGTGAACTGAAATATAGATCTGAAGAAACCATGCAGAACAGAGTGTAAAGAAATAGATATAAAACATGAAAGGTTAAGATGCATGTAGAAAGAATATCAAGCCCCAACAAATTTCCAAGAGAAATTACAGAAGAAAAAAAATAAGAGATCATGCAGACAATATCTGAAGAGATAGTGGCTGAAAATATTCCAGCATTGATGTGAAAAGTTAAACTACTTCTTAATGAAAATATATTAAGGAACTGAATTTCAGAAACAAAATTATCAAAATTTTATAAGCAACTCACATGATTAAATCTTCTTGTGAAGGCAACGGCATTTGGTGCAGAACTGTATTTTTCTTTTTTATTCCATCCACAACTTGAAAGCTCCTGGAAAAAAAAATGAGTAGAAATAAATTCATGAAATAGCCTAGTTTTCTTGTTTTATCAAAGGTTTCAAAATATAAAACACAGTTGTGTCCTTTCCATGAGCCATTTTATTTAACAGGAACATATCTAATACTATAACCTTTCAGTTAAATCACAAAAACAAATTCTACTAGTACAACATAAGAGGGAAAAAATTACTTGTCTTTGAGAATACAGATAACTACACTGCACTCTACAGGGAGACTGGTGGATTCCCCCTTTGAAGAGATCTGGATCCCAAGAGGAAGGACCTACAGATAATGAAAGTTGAGCTTCCTACAATGTATAGTGAAGCCTAGTAGTTGCCAAGCCCCATTCAGTTACTCAGAACTTCCAACATTAGGTTCCCAGTACCGCACTCTTTGAGCTGACAGCCAACCACCCCAGATACGTGATGAAACCTCTAAATAAAGGGTTCTTGACATTCTACAGGGTCTGTCAATAGAATTCAAAGGGCTTAAAAAACTTAGATGTCAAAAAATTAAAATTTTACTTTACACTAACCTCTGATACAACATTCCTTTTAATTATAAATACAGAGTACAGATTATAGAAGAATTAGCAATACCTGTGATTTCTTCACTGATAAAAAATTTTCATATCACATTACAGTTGGCACAGATAGTCCCAAAATGTCATTTATACTCATCACTACTGTGAAATTATGAGCTCATTATCTCTGGGTCTTAATGTATTAATAAAGAAGCACATATATATTGCTACGTAACAGTTATATAAATATGTTGATAAGTGTATTTTAATAGAATTGATTCCTTTGATTTTAAAGAGGGGTTCAGCTCCATAGGCTTTGTTCCTGGTGCCAAAAGGGTCCAAGGTTCTGGTTAAGAACCCCATTGTAACGCAGCAACCACACCAGAAAGAGAATCTATCTGAGGAAATCTATCTACCTAATCTGAGCAAACTGAGTTAGGGCAGGAAACAAACAAATAAAAACTGAGAAAAGAAAAAAAAAATCATACAACTATTACTCTCAGACAGATGAGGATATTGCTCCGATTAGGCAAAAACAGGAGGATATACTTAGAGAACAAAACAGAGCTTTTGGAAGTGAAAACCATGGTAAGGGAGATTTTAAAAACCCACATAAGAGTTGCGACTAAAGGTGATAAAATCTTTTACAAAATAAACTCAAAATAGGAGTCAAAATATTATGTTAATTAGCGTCCATAAGAGTCAATGTCTGCATAATAACAAGAACAAAGAAAAATAACTGAACAAAAAAAATTTTTTTTGAATGCCCCTAGAACTTTAAGGACCAAAAAAGGCCTCTCTTGTGCCTTTTATAATGGAGTAAATGTAAAAAACCCTCAAAATCAAGGCCTAGCATCAACAAATTTAGAGCATTAGAGACTAAGGGACTACAAATCAGTAAGATTCAAAAACAAATCAAAATAAAAACAGATCAGGCAGAAAAAAGGGATCAAAGGCATCGATACCTCAAGAGTAACATTGAAAGTCAAAGAAAATTGAAACAATGTCTTCAAAATCTTAGAATTCTGTGTCCAACAAAAATATGAATTAAGTATGAAAATATACTGCAGGTTTTCACACATGACAGAGAACTCGTCTTCTATGCACCTATTCTCAGAAAGCCAGAATATGTGGTTCCTTAAAACAAACTGGCAAATTGAGAAAAAGGAAGACACGGGATCCAGGAAACTGAGTGACCAACATAGAAAGAAAATACTATGAATACCCAGATTAACAGTAAAGGGAGATCCTGGGACACAACTGTGAGCAGAGCTTAAGAACAATAGATTAGGGGCACCTGGGTGGCTCAGTTAAGCGTCTGCCTTCAGTTCAGGTTATGATCCCAGGGTCTTGGGATCGAGCCCTGTATCAAACTCCTTGCTCTGCTGGAGACCTGTTTCTCCCTCTCCCACACCCCCTGCTTGTGTTCCCTCTCTTGCTATGTCACTCTGTCAAATAAATTAATTAATTAAAAAAAAAAGGGAAGAACAATAGCTCATATTAACCAGCAAGAAGAAATTACAAGAGGGGTGCCTCTCAAAGATGAAGCAATGTCTCAGAGTTTGAACACACTGAGAAGGCATTCACTATATTCTCCACTGGCAGAAAAATTAGTGACCGGTACGGAGAAAGCTTAGGTAAGTTACTAGCTCAAGGAAACCAAAATTTACATAAGTACTCATGGTTTGACTGTAAAGAATAGTTGAGCCATGGTTACTTGTTCATGTCAAAATTATGACATAGCTGCATGTGAAAAAGAAGAGGAAGTGAATTGTGTAAATGTCAGGGGAAGAGAATGTAAGACTGTGAAATCATCTTCTACAGTACAGAGTCAATAAATCATTTCCAAAATTTTTAAAATTATAAACGACGGGCATTTAGATGCACTATTTGAGAACTGGACATCAATTCCTCCAAGGAGGAATAGCTAAGACACTGGATGGGTGTGCAGCTCAAGGGTGGGGCTGGTGGAAATACGTGACTTCTTAAAAGTTATGTATTCCTATTATCCATAAAATTTAAAAATAGAAACAAAAAGAAATAGTGAAAGGGGAAGACAGAGGAAATAGTTATTATGATGATACAATACTCCAAAAACACAGGTACTATTCCCTTGACCGGGGTGATGTCAGTGAATACTGAAAAAGTGGTAGATTCAGATACTTCGGAGGCAGGCAGGACTTGGTCAAAATTGGATCCACAGAGTGTAAGCCAAGAATGAGGGATCCAGAGGTACTCAGATTCCCTTTTCTGGCCTGAGTAACTGAGATGGAGAATACTGAGGGAAGAAACATCAATTACTATTTCAACATGGTGGATAAGCAACAAATGCTCTGAAGATATCAATTACTAACTTTTTTAAAACCTAAAGCTGGATTACAACCTTCAGATTTGAAATTACTGAAGGAAAATATAAAACAACAGAAACAATGGCACAGTAAAAAAAAAAAATTGTTACTGAGCCTATATATTCATTTACATTACCTCACTCTATAGATAGAAAATAGTGACAGACATTATGTGAATGTAAAAACGACATAACTATATTAAAAACATCCAACTGCTAGAAAGTATTTTGTTCTAAAATATAAATATTTAACTATATGAATATACATTAATATAACTATATAAAGACAGCATATTTTAGGACAAATTCCTCGGATTAAATCTATAAATACTGAAATTGTTTGATCAAAGTATCTGTGTCAAATTGATATACTTATTGAACTACTCAATGTATCCATTTGACAGAGTTCAAACTCAATAATGAACTGTACACAGAAAGTGAATTTCACTTTCCTGTTAGAAGGCTACACACTAACTAATGAATATCCTTGTACCTTTTCTGACATTTCTGATCATTTCCTAAAAATACAGTCCTAAAAGTAAAATCACTAGGTCAAAGAGGATGAACCTTTTCAAGGCTTTGATACCCATCAAATTGCCCTCCTGAAATACTACTACCGAGTGAAATACTAATATATACTAATAATACTGAAATACTAATATAAATTTATCCTACTACTGAATGTCATTTTCCTAAATGTCTTACTGAATCTGGGTATATTTATCCCCTTTCTATATATCATTGCTTTAATTTCCCCAACTGTAAGAGTAATTATGTTTGTTAAAAAGAGAGAAAAGGGAGGGTGGAGCCATGAACCAACTATACACCCACCACAGAGAGAAAAATCTATGAAAACACACCTTCCCAATCTTCTTTATGTGCATATGGGGGCCTGGTTTTTGTTTGTTTAAAGTAGCTGATACTTTCATTGTCCTCTTTTGTGTGATTTAATCTTCTGGTTTTATGTTTAGAAAGGCCTTCTCAGCCTGAGAACAGCTGTCTTAACAGTAGCAGTAAGAGTAAGAGTTTAACAGAGATTACCGTGTGCCAGGCACTAGTCTAAGTGCTTTATACACATCAACTCCTTTGAACCTATCTTCATCATTATTATAAATTATGATAAACAAGGAACCCAGATAAAAGTATCCGTGAACTACAGCTTTTTTTTTTACACTAAAAACTTCCAAATGCTTTTCTGACTCCTCAAATAAAAAATGACTAAAATGGATAAAAATTTGGATAAAAAATTCATCCAATTCTTAGAACATTTCAACATCATTAACTTAATGGGAAAATGCTTTATCCCTTTAACAAAACTCTCTTGGAAGCTGAGAGAAAGCAGGTGGAGATGAATGAATCTATGGTCACATTAGTTGGGAGCAAACGGATGAAAATTCCACTGGAGCCCTCCATTTAAAAAAAATCTGTAATTAGAAAATGTGAAGACACGAGCAGGTTTTTTAAAACTTCTTGAGACAGTAGCTTCTGCTTCAGAAAACATTTCCACTTTGAGACGACGCTATATTACTAGCACATCTAATACAACAATAAACTGTAATGATGGAGAACAGATTAGTGGTTCGAGGAGTTAAGGATGGTGGGGAGTGAGGAGGAGTGGGATTGGTTGACTACAGGAGGCTAACACAAGGGAGAGAAATTTCTGTGGTATTGCAATAGTTCTGTATCTTGGCTGAGGTGATGGTTAGACAAAACTACATGTAGGAAAAAAACATGACAGAACTATACAGGCACGTGTTGTACAAATGTCCATTCCCTGGTTTGGTTGCTGTACCATACTTATGTAAGATGTAGCTTCTAGGGGAAACTGGGTGAAGGGTAAGTAGAACCTCTCCGCAGTATTTCTGCAACTTCCTATGAATCTATAATTATCCCTGTACTCTTTTTTGCAAGTTCCAGTGAATCTGTAATTACCTCAAAATAAAAAGTTAAACAACAACAATAAAAATACATTTAATGAATTATGGGGCTGAAACTGCATTGGGACTCCAGGAACAAACGCACTACTTTCTTCTTAAACCCTGACATGCACTTATATTAGCTAGCCTTAAAGGAATTTTGCCCTGCCCCACCTCTCTACCTCTCAACAGCCACTGAACTTCTCTGTGAGGAAAAAAAAAAATTGCTTTTCCCTTTGTCTCTCTTTTTGTCTCAGACTCCAGGATCTTCCTCCAGGAAACACTATAAACGATCTGAGAAATAAATTCTCCCACCAGGGTATCTTACATTTAACAGCGAATCTGCCTAGTCAGAGGTTATTGGATACTAAAACATCTCCCACGAACACCAAAAAGTAAGCTTAGTGACTCAAGGGATGTTTTTTTAAGAGTCTGATTTAAGAATAGGACTGATTTAAGTACACTACATAAGTAAGCCTCTATTTTAGCAAAGGCTTAATTAAATACAACAGCCTTGATACCTCTTAAAACTTATTCAAATGAATTAACTTAGAATTTTAAAATCAGGCAGTATAAAAAGCAATCTAACAGCAATTCACAGATATAAAGGCAATCTTTAAATGGTCATTGAAAGTATATCTCGAAGAATATTCATGGGCTCATTCTGAGCCATAAAACTGTGGAGCCCGATTTTCCACTGAGTTTATTTTGGAAGCACGTGGGGAGCAAACACCACAACTGATGACCACCTACCCTATGAAAGAATTACTGAATTTCACAGGAGCCACAGCTTCTCTTATGTCTCTTGTAGGTTTGTTCTGTAAAGTCAAATTCTTGCTCTAAATTTCATCTTGTAGGTTCCAACACTCTTAAAAGGACTGCTCTAAGGGTGATGTTGTAGGGATACCTAAAGATAGAAGAAGAGAAAAGGCCAATATAGACCAGCATGTAGACAGAGATTGAGAGAAGAAAAGAAAAAGTGATGGAATCTATAAAAGACTGTGGGGGGAAGGGTGGGAGCAAAGTCCTCGTAAGAAGAAGACAGTTCTTTTTTTTAGCTGAAGTACAGCTGACACATAGAAGAAGATAATTATTGCTAAGGTACACTCATGCTCAAAGAATGCAAAACTTAAAAGGGAGATGGTATCTCCACTAGCATTTGGCCTATATGGCTATTTAGAAAGAAGTCTCAGCCACAGATTATGTGCTCATTACGTATTTTTAATCAAAAGAATGAAGTTTTGAAACTATAAAACTTCAATATGTTATGTTAAATCAAAAATATCACTTCTCTTCTCTAATGTAGTCACATCCTCTGTTCCCCCTGCACCCTCCTCCCAACACATTACAGCTGCCCCTAGTATGAAGGCACAGAGAGGTAAAGGCAGGAGCTACCTTCTGCTCCCACTGATACCGTGATACACCCACTCCCCTAATCAACAATGTTCCCCTTTACTTTTCTGGTTTTATTCTAACCCTAACCTTACTACAGCATACTCGTGGTGATGAGCAGAATAACATAACATACAAAACAGTTTGCACCTTGACTCTAAGTCTTTCAGGTCTTCTTTGCTTTCTTCAAATCTCCCACCATATTCATGACTTGTTTATATTTTAATTCTAATGCAAATGATAATTTCACTAAAACAAACATAGAATTATGGTATTCTGATTTTGGAACTTTGTATGTTTCCAAGATTCTAGTCTTTACATACACAAAAATGTTAGCATACAGAATGGTCTTCGACATACTGTCAGAAATATCTCAATTTTAAGTTTTTCAGAAATGTTTTAGTAAGTCACAATCACCTATTACGTACTTTCCCTCATTTCACCAGCATTCTTCCTCAACCTCTAGTGTATTCCAGTTACACACAAGGGCCTTATCTGTCCTCTGTATATAATGTCTGTTTATTGAAATAATCTAAATGACTTACTGACCTGACTTACTAGAACTTATAATAAAGTGTAAAACTTTCTTCTTTGAATGCAGTACACATCAGGGACCTTCAGTAAGAGCCAGACACTTTACGAACACTTGAGAAACTCGTAAGAGAGGCAAACATTATCTAGTGTAATGACTACAGTACAGATTTCAAGCACAGTTCACCCTTTAAGAATTATCGAAAGCACTGGAGAACTGCGATTACAAAGAAAATCTGATTGCAAGCAAACTTTCTGTCATAACACATCCTGTGTTGAGTAATAGAATACTCATTCTGAAGAGAAACCCTACTGATATAATAAACATGGCAATGTCATGAGAAAAAATATAAGCTTTACAGAATATGAGAGAATTCATAATAGACAAAACCCAAAAAACCCGTGAATGTAATACACCTTCAAAATACAGTCATTGCTTCCTCAACATGAAAGAACTCACACCTAAGGGAAGCCCTATAAATGTGTCAGAGCTTTCTAAAAGAAAACAAACCTCCATGATCAAAAGAGAAATCACACCAAGAAAATCCACATGTGTAAGAAATACGAAAAAACCCTAACAAGAGCTAAGCTTCGATTAAGTTACAGAAAATTCACACTAAAATTTAGTGAATATGCAGAATCCATAATCTGCGACGACTAAGCATTAAGTAATTCATACTAAGAAAAAACACCTGAAAATGTTCTTAATTGTGGGTGGGGAAAAAACACAAAACTCCTGTTTCCATGGAAAGAATGTTATTTTATGAGTCACATTCTTGGACTAATAACAGACTTTTGACGAAATGATTCCAAACGTGATAAACAATGGGAGATGATGTGCCTGTGGGCTATACAGTATAAAACTCTGGAATGGTCACTTACCAAACTCAAATACTGAACAGGTATTACTCTAGGCACTAGAGACCCATCAGTGAACAAAGCAGACAAAAGTTTCTGCCCTTGTGGAATTTATGTTCTAGTGAGAGGATAACACCCTCCAATCTGTAAGAGCTTGACTCATGACCACCACTCAACCCTTATCATCGGCTTAAGACTCCTGCAGCTTTGATCAAAATTATATTTATGACTGACTGAGAACTTCCCGTAACTGCCGCTCTTACTCTGAAGTCACTAATAAAAATAAATAATCTTACTTCCAGGAATTCTGGGAGACCTAGACGGTATTTTAAAGACCCAACAGTTCAAAATCCTTACTTCATAGATTCGGTAATTTTTTAAAAAGGCCAAAGATATGAAACAGAGTCTCTTAATGGCACAATCTATAAATGGCAAAGCTTAAAAAAAATGCAAGTCTTCTGGCTCCCTGCTTTTATGTTTTGCCACTAAAAATTATCTTTTGGGATTCAAAGGGCTAAAATAAGTGAAATTAAGTAATTATAAAATTTTGAGCACCCATTCAGAGCTATGAATGTTAGACACTGATTAAAAAAGAGGCAACAAAATACATGGCAATTTGTGCCTAAAACTGGTTTAAACAAAAGGAAAAAAAGAAAGCGATAAGCAGCTCCATAGAAATAAGAGTTGTAAGGACACATGAACAGTGGTTGAATATAAATGATAAAACTGCTAACCTTTTTCCTTCTTTGTGATCACCATCATGACCGTTTCCATAACGGCATCACTGTGCACTCTCCCCATCACTGAGAGAGGGCTGCTTACCAAGAGGAGGGAAGAAGAGTGAAAAGCCGGGCTTTGTGTAAGAGGGATCACCATCCACAGAAGCTTCCAGATTTGGCCATGCTGCTTGGGTCAGTGGGGAACATGAAGATTCTTAGGACTTCTGTAGCAGCAGCTATGGGAATATCAGGGCAAAGTGTTCTGGTGGAGGGGGATCCGACAGGACAGAGAGGACTGGCTGTGCTGAGACTTGTCTCAGGCCCAAGAGTCATGCACAGACACTGAGGAGTGCTCACATTGCTAGAGCCAGTGAGCTGCAGCCTTATGAGAACACAGTACTCTTTCCATAAATATTGTTCAGAGTTGACAGAGATGGGGAAGGAGAGAAAAGCTTTTTAGGAAGTAAAGTCAACTGGAGAACAGGGGAAACAGGATGGAGAGAGAAGGGAAAAGAATGGCTCCTAGGGTTGGTTCTGAATGGTAATAAGAATGGACAGATAGTGCACATCACACAGACAGGGAACCTTTAAAAATAAAACTGGAGCAAGCCTCTTCTTGTAGTTATATTCCTATCTATAGTACTTTGTATCACTGATGAACTTTCCTGTAACATTAAATTCTTGTCATTGGTAAGCATGTTTTCCATTCTTCTGACCATAAAATTAAAAAAACTAAGAAAACAAAGTACCAAAATCTGTTCTTTTTTTCTTTGTTCAATCTGAGGTAACTTCAAGTGTGAGGCAAAGCTGGAGAAAAACCAGACTTAGCATTTGTTTGATTCAGATCTGCTCTTAAAGATGTGACTTTATTTAGCCAGTTCTATTGACAACTAAGGACAGTCCCTATACCATAAAAAACTTTTGTGCCACTTCCAAGATAAGGGAGATGGTTTCTACAGTGAAATAAAAGGCTTGGAATTTTTCCTTTTCCGCCTGAGCAACTCTGCGGTGCGCTGTGTTGAGAGGCACCGTGCAGGTAAGCGGCTGGAGCCTGTGAAAACGGCTGCCACTTCGCCAAGGTGCCCTTTTCTTCCTACAATTTAAGAACAAGTTTAGGTAGAACCAGTTTGGCAAAATTGTGCTTAACACAAAAGACTTAGGAATACAGAGTTCCACAAACTGGTAGGAATTGCAGGATCTACTTAGGGAACTGAATTAATGAGAGATATATATTTTAGTAAGTTCCAGGTGACTCAAAAATTGCCTCTATTATAGAAACTGAGTGAGACTTGGCTGGTATAATCACCAACCTGCACTCAATCACCAAGCCATACAGCTGGATTCAGAATCTGTATTCTTCAAAGTTCAAATTTCGTACAGATTTCATTTTAGAAAACTTCAATTACCACCTGAAATAAATTACATATGTAATTTATACATGTAACAGTGAGTTTTGATTAATAGTTTTAGTGAATAACTAAGGAGCTTTTAAAATTTCATAAAGTATATATACACTTTTTTTTTTTAAGTTTTACATGAAGTTATACAGGGACTTGAACATTGACTTAATGGGCAAAAGCATCACAACATAAATTTATTAGATTCAGGGAGAGCCTCCTTGTTTAATATCTGAGGTTAAATTTTGATTTAGCAAAATAATTCATTCTTTAGTGAAGCGAATAACTATATAATGAGGTAAACACCATTTATGCTAATAAGACTAATACACTAGACTGACATCATGGCTTAATCTTTTAACTTGTCAATAGCAAGAGGTTTGACATGACAAACAACATCTGTGCAAACATTTCAGATAACTGGTGGTCTTTAATAAACTCAAAGGTATTCATGCTCCACAACTCAGTAATTAATGCACTGGAGGGCCCATGTTACCATCAGTGCTGGTCAGCAATGCTGAACATAAAAAGCAAGCTAAAGACAACTAAAATAACAGGATACAATTTACATGAAAAATTAAAAACCTGCAATAGCATTTATTGCTAAGGAATACATATACTTAAAGAAATACAGCTCAATGCACAGGAATGCTATAGATCAATACCGGATAGCGGCTACCCTTGGTGGGAGGAGGGACAAGGCAAACATGGGAGAATGCAGAACAGCTTCAACAGTACTGGTTAGGTGGGTCAACATCTTATTAGTCTTTATGCCTTGTTGTAGGTCTGAATATTTCATAATAAATTAGAAAACATTCTTCTGCCAGATGACAAAATTCTCTTTATATTGCCAGATTTCACATAATCTTGATTTTATGAGACTAACACCTAACAAGAATATTTTTGTCCTACATCACATCTTCCAATAGTTACTCCTTCATTTTTTAAAACATTCTCTCACTGAACAAATATTTACTGAACACTATATTCATTTTCTCATTCTAACTACTGAACCCCACTACATGTCAGACAGATAAACGAAGCAAAATTATCGGTCTCTGTCCT
The DNA here is from genome assembly GCA_002007465.1 of Ailurus styani. Classification (NCBI taxonomy): domain Eukaryota; kingdom Metazoa; phylum Chordata; class Mammalia; order Carnivora; family Ailuridae; genus Ailurus; species Ailurus styani. The sequence goes on along the minus strand of LNAC01000213.1, from coordinate 4,113,054 downwards.
CACGTAGCTTAAAACGAAGTGGAAGCAGCAAGCAACTAATCAAATAAGTACATGATTAACAACACTTTATACTTCATCACTCCTTCCTTCTTAAAGGTACTTCTTTCACTTGGCTCATCAAATTCTGTACTAACAACCTGATTTCCCTGCTAAATCACTTGCTGTTGCTTTTTCATCTCTTCTGCTAGTTCCACCTAAACACTAACTAGGACCCTTCCCCCATCTATATTCACTTTCTTGAGTGAAATATAGAATTCATCTATATTCACTCACCCACACTTGAAATACCTCCACAGTGACCTCTCTCAAACTACATTTGAAACCCGGACAAGTAATATAGTTATGTATGACCTAACTCAGCATTCTAACAAACATGTAAACCCAAACATGTCCAAAGGCAAACTCCTGCTCTTTCCTCCACCATCGGCTGCTCTGGCCTTTCTCCACAAGGCAACACTGCACATAATATACTATATGAACGGCAGCCCCAGGAGTTGCGAAAACACAGTAATAGTAATTTTCCATCTCAGAGAATATCAACTATGTGCTTCTGGTGTGAGGCCAAAAACTCTGGCATCATCCCTGACTCCTCTTGCACACAGTGTCTGACAACTTCATGTCACTTCTTCCACTCCCATCCTGACCCAAGCCACACTGTCTCTCACAGTTGATTCAGTCCTTGGTACCAGTCCTCACCCCCAAGTCAGCAGTCAGAAGTGACTTAAAGAGCTACTTAAAATCTCAGTCAGAAACTGCCACTCCTCTCCTCAAAACCCTCCAAGAGCTTCCCATCTTTTTCAGAGTAATGATCCGCAAGGCCCTGGATGACACCTAGCCCTCACTCTACCTGCCTCCCTCATAGAGCTCACTGGCCTTTGCCCTGGCTGTTCTTTGTCTGGAACACTCTTCCCCCAAACACCCATGATTGCTCTCTCAATTCCTAGCAGTCTTGGCTCAGATGGCCCCTTCCCAGGGAAGGCTTCCTGAAACCACCCTATCTGCAATCGAAACTCTCACTGCCCTCACTCTCTGTTCTCTTCTGGCTGCTTTATGGTTTTCATGACACACTATCTAGCTCACCTCACTCAAATGTAAGATCCACCAGGGCAGGAATTTTAGTCTGTTCACTGCTGTACCTTCAGGAACTAAACCAGTGCTTGGCATTTAATAGACGCTCAGCAAATACTTGCTGAATCACAAAACATTAATGAAACTTGCAACTGACAAGTCCAGTAAGAAGGAGAGAGTGCTAGGAGAACCTGCAGGAAGACAAGAAAAGCTTACCTGAGAAAGTCAAACTTGATCTGAGAACTGAAGGATGAATAGGAGTTAATTATGATATGTACAGGGTCAGTAGTGACAGGGACTAAAGGGCCAGTGTAGCTAGACCAGAAACTATGAGGAGATTTGTAGACCATATTAGGATAGTTTGTCTTTATCCTCTGAGCAACAGAAAGCCACTAAAATGCTTTAAGAACAGGGATCATATGAGCAGACTTAGATGTTTGAAAACATTACCATGGGTGTTGGATAGAAAGGAGTTTAGAAGGATCAGTGGATGTGGGTAGATCAGTAAGAGGGTACACAGTTGAGATAAAATGGTAGCCTGGGCGGGGGGGGGGGAATGGTAGCCTGGATTGGGGGGTTGGGGGTAGAGAGAAGGGATAGATGAAATACTTAGGATGTTAAAAAAAAAAATCAATGAGATTGCTATTAAGGTACATAAGGGATTGGGGCCAAAGGAGTTTTAAGGTTCACTTTCAAATTTCACAAACTATTGTTAGATGTCCCAGGAAAATAAAAAAGTCCCATGTTGACTTGAACNGGGGGGGGGGGGGGAATGGTAGCCTGGATTGGGGTGTTGGAGGTAGAGAGAAGGGATAGATGAAATACTTAGGATGTTAAAAAAAAAAATCAATGAGATTGCTATTAAGGTACATAAGGGATTGGGGCCAAAGGAGTTTTAAGGTTCACTTTCAAATTTCACAAACTATTGTTAGATGTCCCAGGAAAATAAAAAAGTCCCATGTTGACTTGAACTCTACATCTTCAGTAATCATTATCTAGAACTTCAATGTCCAAAGTTCCCAGTCACAAATGACTATTGGGCACATGAAACTAGTCCAGATAAAATCAACAAGTCAGGAAACGACAGATGTTGGCGAGGTTGCGGAGAAAGGGGAACCCTCCTACACTGTTGGTGGGAATGCAAGCTGGTGCAGCCACTCTGGAAAACAGTATGGAGATTCCTCAAAAAGTTGAAAATGGAGCTACCCTACGACCCAGCAATCGCACTACTGGGTATTTATCCTAAAGACACAAAGGTAGTGATCCTCAGGGGCACGTGCACCCGAATGTTTATAGCAGCAATGTCCACAATAGCCAAACTATGGAAAGAACCTAGATGTCCATCAACAGATGAATGGATAAAGAAGATGTGGTATATATATACANGGGGGGTCGTGGGGGGTAGGGAGGGAAAAATAATGAAACAAGATGGGATGGGGAAGGAGACAAACCATAAGAGACTCCTAATCTCACAAAACAAACTGAGGGTTACTGGGGGGTGGGAGGGTAGGGATAGGGTGGATGGGTTATAGACATTGGGGAGGGTTTGTGCTTTGGTGAATGCTGTGAAAGATGTAAGCCTGATGATTCACAGACCTGTACCCCTTGGGCAAAGAATAAAAATAAAATTAAAAAACAAAACAAAATAAAACAAAACAAAAAAAAGAAACTAGTCCAGAGATGTGTCCTCACTATACGGTACACACTGAATTTCAAAGTCTTAGTAGAGAAAAAAAGACTATAGACTACCTCAATAATGTTACAAAAGTTGAAGTGGTACTATTTCAGATGTTGTAGGTTAACTAAAATTATTAAAATTAATTTCATCTGTTTCATTTTTAGTTCATAATGTGGCTAGTAGGAAATGTAAAGTTACATAAGTGGCTCACATTGTATTCCCACTGGATAGCACTAATCTCATAGCAAATAGCAATATGGCCATTGCCAATTATTCAAAAGGAAAAAATGTATTAAAGGAAAGATGGCCGAATTTCAGGGCAAAGAAAGTATAATTTTTTTAAAGATTTTTTATTTATTTATTTGACAGAGAGAGAGAGAGAGAGATTACAAGTAGGCAGAGAGGCAGGCAGAGAGAGAGGAGAAAGCAAGCTCCCTGCTGAGCAGAGAGCCCAATGCGGGCCTCGATCCCAGGACCCTGAGATCATGACCCGAGCAGAGGCTTTAACCCACTGAGCCACCCAGGCACCCGAAAGTATAATTTTTGTAAAGAATTTAGTTTGTTTTGTTCAGGGACGTGAAGAAATTAATATTTCAGTTTTTGTCATTTTTTAAAGATTTTATTTATTTGAGAAAGAGAGAGAATGAGCACACAATGCACGCACCACCAAGGGGTAGGGGCAGAGGGAGAGGGAGAAGCAGGCTCCACACTGAGCAGGGAGCTCAATGTGGGGCTCCATCCCAGGGCCCTAGGATCATGACCTGAGCTGAAGCCTGACGCTTACCAGACTAAGCCACCTGGGCACTCAGTTTTTGTCATCTAAATACAAAAGCCATTTTCTTTTTCTGCTTTATGTGTAGAATACATTGATTCTCCTATCCCTAATCTAATGGGTCTACTGAGAGAATCCTCAGGTACGGAATAAACGTTAGTAAAAGATAGTACTGTGGAAATGGAGGGGACTCAGAGATCCTTTAGGCCCAGCCCCTCATTTTGTAACTAACAAACTTGAGATACTAAGACATTAAGTAACTTACTTGAAAGTCACAAGACTAATACGGTCTATACCACATAAGACACAGATGTCTTCTCCAAGTCCTTATAATAATTACAGTGTTCAGGGCCACTGCATACTTGTGTATACAATATACTATATTTTGTTCCCAAAAGAACTGAAAAAAAATATCTATCTTATGGTACTGAATATTGAATATTAATTTTTAAAATATTTTATTTGAGAGAGAGAGTGTGTGTGCACTTATGCATGTGACTGGGCAGAGGGGCAGAGGAGGAGGGAGAAGGAGGAAGAGAATCTCAAGGTGACTCTGTGCTGAAAGCAGAGCCCAATGCAGGGTTCGATCTCAAGACCCTGAGATCATGACCTCACCTGAAACCAAGAGCTGGAGGCTTAACCAACTGAGCCATCCAGGTGCCCCATCACTTACTTAGTTTTGGGGTACAAAACCATAGTTATATTCTTATTTGATAAGAGTAGAAAAGGCATCAGTTTTTAGAGTTTGAAACCCAATTCCCACACTTAGCTGTGCAGCAAAGACAACTGTCCTTTTGTTTTTCTCATCAGTAAAATAGACACTACCACATTCAGGTACACACATACACACACACACACAGCATAATAAATGGCTTTTAGTAGGTGGATGTAGAGTAAGTAAGAAATGCCTTCCATGATCATCTCTCTTCTCTCCAAAATGTTCACACACTGTCTTATTATAAAGTCATAAATAAAGATGTAAGGGGAAAAAACTGCTGGAGTGAGTTGTGAAATCTAGTTTCTTATTCCCAATGTCCTATGAAAAAGCTTCAACGCCTTGGGTAAATCAGTCGATCTAAGTCCATTCACCCCTCAGAAGAGTGATGAAGCCTAACCAACCAAAATGATTCAAACAGTCCTACCTATGACTCAGTGATGTTTATTTATTTATTCATTTTTATTATTATCAGTGATGTTTATCTATGACTACCACATTGAGTTTCTGAGGACTGAATATTACATGGACAGTCACAACAAAAGCTTTAAACATTTAAACATTAATATGAATTTGACATTTCTAAAACTTCTTAATTTGGGATACTTTAGTGACCATTCTGTATATTTAAAAGGAAAGCTTTTAAAACTACTCACGTCTGGTTGAATAGCTTTAAATACTGGAACATCCATAAGCGTTATCTGACCCTGAAATAAAAGGTAAAAAAATGACAATTTCTCCTTGGGAATTCTACATGAAATATATTCTAAATTAAAACTATATTCTATACTAAAATATATTGAATACTCAAATTTTTATTACAAAAAAGTAGTTTTACAAGGGATTACAGATAATGAAAATTTGCCCTTTTATCATTATTAAATATCGTTATTTCAAGTTATCTCATGCCTACTCATACTTTCTTATGAGATAAATGAGGTATAGTTAGAAAATAAAACAAAAATGATTTTAAAAATTTGGACACATACATTAAATCAAAATCAAAACCAAAAATCAGATCTACTGGTTCATGGAGCAGTATTATGGTGATTATTAAGTCATATTTCCTCAAACAGTAATATAAAATCTGATGTTAATAAAAAAGTTTTCTTCCCCATTTATAAAAATCAACAGCACTTATTCTAGTGGCAACACTAGAAGAGTCAAAGGACTGCACGTGGGTTGGCTCCACAGCTCAGGGGTTAGGGCACACTGGTCTTGTTGGGACAGCACACAGCTGTGGACCTATCTCAGTCTCATTTAAGGTTACAGCTTAGAACAAGACCCAGTAATATACCAAAGAATAATATGTTATGACTGAACACAGTTTATTCCTAAAATCAAGAGTGGTTCAACAACAGCAAATCAAGATAGGCTGTTAACAAGTTAAAGGAGAAAGAGAACTTAAGTGGACATTTACACCAGTTAAGAAATAAAAGTTCTTCTAGGTATCTTTCATGATACTGCAATCATGTCTTCAAATTTCATTCCTCCATTTTTTAATTTACAAAAATGTAAAAATACTTCTTACACAGGTTGATAAAGCACAGTTGGCTGGCTTGGAGAGGTGGTACAGGTAGGGAGCAAAAGTAACGATAAAGGTTCTTTTTCACCAAGCTGAAGGTGTAGGGTAGGAAGCTGGTCTAAACCTCTCCGCAGCTCTTCCTCCCTCCCCTGTTTCATCCCTCTGCTTGCCCCTCTGCTGTGCTACTCTCTTTATCAATTTCCACATCCAGTTTTTAACTACCTTCTTCTGCTGCGCCTTGGCTCAACAGCATCGATGTTTAAGTTATGTGCAAAAACTGGAGGAGGGTAGAGGGTGGAAGGCTTACCGCATATTCTTCTGGTGTAACCTTAAGAACATCAAATACCACAGCGTCAAAGCTTTTCTTCAGTTCGGAACCTTTGTCACTTAATGATTCGGAACTGCTACTTTTCTGTTAAATTGAAAGAAAATGCAGCCATTTTAATACTGTCTCCCAGTTGATGCCATGGAAACTCAACTGGGATTCAACACCCAGGAAACTGAAAACACTGGGTCAACAAACACTGCAGAAACACGGGGGACAACACACTGCTTAGCTGGAGGACTTCTAGATAAGGGGCAACTGAAAATCTCACCTAACTTCTAGGTTCTTAAGGCCTTTTCTTGTCTCTGAGTTTCCTCATCCTGACATCCTACGATATCTTAATAGAAATTAAAGATTTTTAACAACTTTGATGATTCTCAAATGAGGTAAAGGGAAGTTAGGGAGAATAGCGCTATTTATAATTTATAAACTAATGTTTTTAAAGAAAAAGAAAAAAACATTTTTTAAATGTTTTAAAAGAAAAAGTTTTAAAGAAAACTAATGTTTTTAAAGCTATTTCATAACTTAAAGCGTAAGAAAATATGCAGAACTTCATTAAATAATCCAATCATATTTCCTAAGGATGTCCATCTGTGACAGTACAACTGATACTATTCTTCCTATTATATTACAAATTTAAGGATTTTTTGCTTTAAGATTACTATTTCAAGTTCAAATATGCTGTTACTACATGCAGAACAAAAGGTGGCTTTTAGCTCTGAAAATCTCATATCTGTATTCCATATCTGTATCATGAAATAAAAGTGTATTCTGCCTCAGCTGGCTAAAATCAGAGCATCACTGCTGTAAGAACATTTAGATCATGCTCTGTTAAATGGAGGCAGGATATTAAGCTACAGTTAATGGCACAAAAAAACCCCAAAGTTTCAGTTACCAATGTTTAATACACATGTCAGCCTACCAGCTGTGATACATCAGTTTTGAGCACTTGTCCTCATCCCTCATTTTTATGTTTTCTTTCACTTTCATTAGCAGCTATGTATCAAAATCATTTCAAAGGAAAGGATCCGTCATTAATTTGGGAAATTTCTCAACCATTATTATACTTCAAACATTTCTTCTGCCCCTTTCTCTTCTCTTTCTAGTAGTTCCATTACATGTATGCTACACTTTCTGTCATTGTCCCAGTCCTTAGATATTCTATTCCTTTTTTTTTTTTTTCATTCTATTTTCTCTCTGCATTTTGGTTTGGGATGTTTCTATTGACGTATCTTCAAGCTCATGAATTCTTTTGTCAGCTGACTATTGGCCACCAGTCCACTGGTGAGCCGATGGAAGTTATTCTTCACTTTTATTACAGTGTTTTTATTTCTAATATTTTCTTTTGATTCTTGGAATTTCAATATTCCTGCTTACATTACCCATCTGTCTTATAAGTTGTCCATTCTTTCCTTTAGAGCCCTTAGCATTATTAATCATGGGTATTTTAATTCCCAGTCTGATAATTCCAAAATCTTTGCCATATCTGACTCTGTTACCTGCTTTGTCTCTCCAGACTATGTATTTCTCTTACCTTTTAGCAGGCCTTGTAATTTGCTATAAACCAGACATATGTACTGGGTAACAGGAACTGAGGTAAATAGACCTTTAGTGTAAGGACATGTACTTGAATACAGGAAGTTACACTGTGTTTACTGTTTGTTGTACTTGAGGCATCTGAGTCTTCAATTTCCTCTAGTGTCCTTTTTTGGGTTTCTCTAGAAACTCCTCAGATAGAATCTGTGCCTTGCCATTCTTTCAGCTATACTTCATTATTCTACAAGGGCCCTGTTGATGTGGTGGTAAAGTACGGAGGAAGTACTCTGTAAGAGCTACAGTCAGGTCTTATAGTGAGCCTGTGCCCTTGGGCTGTGACCTCAAAAACCTCTCAGTACCCCACTGCCACTGCCAATCCCCTAGAAAGTGAGAAAGAAAGGCTGGAGAGGGCTGGAGTTGGGTACTTCTCACCCTCCAAAGCTCTGGTAAAGTAGTTTCCCTTGCAGTCAGGGGGAGAACAGAATGCACTGGGCACATTTCAAAATGGTTATTTCCCCCTCCCCCTGCTAGAAGCAAGAAGGGCTTTTTCTCTGATCTTCACTATGAGAACCTGGTAGAGTTTCTAGAGGTAAAACACAAAAGTGGGGGTTGGGGGAGCCCAGTTTCTAACTTCAAGGTAGTCTATACCATAGTCTCCTGCAATTTCTCAACTATAGCTTAAGTTTTCCTATCCATTTCTGGCTTTAGTGATTTCTGTTCCTGGTAAACTAATTCTTTACTTGCCTCTCTCTCTCTGTCAGTTTGCTCTGTGACATCAATTTTCTGACAGAGCTAAGAAGAGTTACTGATTTTCAGTTCAGTTTTTTTTCAGGTTATGAAGACAGTAGTGATGAATTCCAACCACTTTATATATCTGAGCAGAAACCCAAAGTTCCATAATTGTATTTTATACATAGTATTTTATTTCATGTGTTTATTCTCTGTAATTATGGTTAGCTTATTTCAATAGTATTATGTTATACCCCAAGACTAATTTAGAAATTTATTCATAATGTTAAACATTCAAACAGACATCAGTTACTGGCCAAATAACTACATTCTGTCAAGTAAAGACACTAATTTTAAACATAACTTCTCCAAGTTTTTAACTTAAATCAGCAAATCAAAATGGCAATTTTATTATTTATCAAAACAAGTAACCACTTTCCTTTTTTCCTTCTTACAAGCCATTAGGAGAGGCTTAAGAAATTATGAGCGAGATGCTTCTATCTGCTTCTTTAATACCAATAAATAAGCACACAGTACTTAAGCATAATGTCCACTAAGGGAATAGTAATAATTCTTTATTCAAGAGAAGACTAAAAACCACTGACACTTCTCAAAAGCTGAAAAAAAAAATCTTCTGATCTCAGGAGCTTCTAGTACAGGTTAAATACAAAGGTACTAAGACAGGGAAGTCAATCACCCAGATCAAGTTATTTTATCCATTCTGTAAGCTTATCAGATTTATGGGACATTTACATTTTGATATGTTAATAGATCTGTATTTTAAGAGAAAGTGAAAATATGTATTTTTAGTTTTACTTTCTTGCCAGTGTAGAACGATTTAAAAGATCGCCTTTTTCCACTTACCAAATACTAAATCATACTACTCTGAGGCCTGATGTTAGTTCATTCACTTTCTTAGGAGAGTTAACAGATTTTTTTACACAAGCAAAATGATCTATTTTATTTAACAAATAATTATATACTGTTTCCTATAATATTAGACCAAATGTTTCAGGATATATAGTTATAAAAATCATATATATGTGTGTGTGTATACACACACACACATTTAACATATTCAAAAAATGTGGTTATAAAAATACCAAGTAAACATATATATAATATAAACATATATACAAACATGTAACATAATCCCTTTCTCAAGGAGAAAGAAAAGTGATGTATAAATTTATGGAAAAAATTATTTTCAAAGTTGGTTTTTTAACTGATGGTTTCACAGGAAAGCTATCTGTTTAGGGGATCAGGAAAAGATGCTGAAAGTGTAGCATTTGAAATAAAATAACAGCCAAATGTCTTTTTTTGTGCAGAGAAGGAAGGGCACATTGGAGTGGGAAGAGAAACGCCATGTAGAAAAACTGCCACAGAGAAAACTGTATCAAAAGTAGGAGAAAACAATGGTTTATACAAAATCAACAAGATGTAGTATTCTTACATTAGAATGAAATTTCGAGTCAATAATTAGTGGCAGTTAAATCGATTAAAAAGAAAATTTAGAGTCACTTTGACGAGGAAGTCTCAAATAAAAGGTTTAGGGCCATTTGTATTTCATTAGAAGGCAATGGGGAGCCACGGACAACTTGGGGATACAATAAAGCTTAAGAGCTGTATTTTAAGAATATTAAAATTGAATTACAGTCAAATGGACCCAAACCAACAGAGAATGGAAGTACACGATCAAACTAAAAGCCTGCTGCAATAATGTAAACAAGAAATAATGACCAAACTCAGATGGTGCTGGAAGAAATAAGGAGAAAAGGACCGGATCCTAGCGATGAGGTATGCCAGTCGGGCTCTCAGACGGCTGCCGACGGCGGCCTCCATCTCCCGGCACTCACATCTTTGTGTGATTCCCTCCACGTGGGTGTGGGCAGGACTGTGACCTGTTTCTAGCCAACAGAACACGGCAAAGAGAATGGGCTGTCGCTTCCATGATGACATTACAGAAGGCTGTAACTTCTGCTGGCGCACTCTCCCTGCTGGGACGAGAAAACGGCTGTGGTGCGCAAAGGGGAAATCTAAAGATTAAACTCAAGTGGCAAGGGAGACTGTACTGAGAGGGACTGTGATGGGACACAGTGGTGCTATTAACAGAAGTCAGAGAAAGGCACTGCACGATTTTCTTTACAGGTTGCACAGCAGAACGGTAATGAGTAAGCTGATTTTGTTCATATTATACATAAAATGTCTGGTCCATCAGAAACGCTTAATAAAAATGTATGAGGGAAGCCAGAGCTAGAGATAGAAACAAAGGAATCATCAGCATTAAGAATCATCAACAAAACTATAGACTTGGGGCGCCTGGGTGGCTCAGTGGGTTAAAGCCGCTGCCTTCGGCTCAGGTCATGATCCCAGGGTCCTGGGATCGAGGCCCGCATCGGGCTCTCTGCTCGGCAGGGAGCCTGCTTCCTCCTCTCCCTGTCTCTCTGCCTGTCTCTCTGCCTACTTGTAATCTCTCTCTCTGTGTCAAATAAATAAATAAAATCTTTTAAAAACAAAACAAACAAACAAACAAAAACTATAGACTTAAGACTATTTTCATTGCTACCAAGGCCTAAGTAACTGGCTGGAGCAAAATGGAGTTGAGTTATTAATGAACTTTGAGGCCAAGAAGGTAAAAGGTCATAGACATTATTCTCATCCTCTATAGTAAGAGAAAAATAAAGGAGAAATATAGGAGCTAGATGCTAAAGTTATTAAGGAAAGCAGGCAAGTACCCTGGATTTAAGGACAAAGCAAAAAAATATGAAACACAAATAAAATCACAGCACATTAACCGGTGAGATGGGCATCTCACTCAGTTTTCGCCTCCATCTTTTACACTCTAAGCCACATCCCTTCCCACATTTCAGCCTAATGGTTTTTTACTCTTTCAACAGGCCTAGAATCAAGGGATCTAGACAGTGTCAAAATTATGCAGTTCTAAATAAAAGAATCTTTCATTCTCACTTGTACTATTGTCCTCAAGGTTCATTAATGTAAAAACATCCTGAAAAGACATTCTACGTATCCTTTAAAACTAAACTCAAGAAATAGTTTTAAGTAATTATTATTTATCAAGTATCTTAAATGGAAAAGGATTAACTGTTTCTAAGATGTATAGTAAACATGTGAATGGTACAATTAAAAGTTTTTTAAAACTAAAAAATCTATAGCTCTTCTCAAGTTCTGATTTAAATCTGTGACCAACCATAATGCTTGAAAAACTACAATGTAAGGTAAGAAACTCTGCAGCCAACCTTCTCAAAAGTCTTACCTCGGAAGCAGTAGCAGCAATATTAACATTGCTTGCCTGCCCATTCATTAGGTCCATGCTTCCCACAACATCAGCCCCTGACGCTATGTTAACAGCAACAGAAGACTGACTGCTTCACGTCCAAGGCCACAAATACATTATTATTCCTGTAAAAAATAAACAGAAAATTTTAAATGTATGTCTTACTGGAAGTCTGAGAAAACAAATCTATGCTTATCACCATGCCAAGAAATAAAAAACTTTACTGAGAACATTCCAAGAAATAAAAAACTTTACTGAACTCTATTTTTTATTTCAGCTAAGTTACTATATAAATCCAGCTCGAGGACAATCTTACACTGCTCAGAACATGTTACCGCTATGTTCTTCATGAGTAAAGCGTAAGTATTAATTTTTCACTTATTGTGAGAAAAATTCAAAAACTTTTTTTAAAGTAAATAAAAAGTGTAAAAGAACATGTGGCACAGAAATGCACGGCATAACTCAAGAAATCTTGTAGAGATCTAAATGACATCTATAAAGCAACCACAGTAAGTTTACCATTGCTGATAAACTGGTTTACAAAGATAACACAAATAATTGAAAATAAAATACTATGGAATGTGTCATACAGAGACCACACTATGTTTATTTGTACAGCTGACTGAGTATCTTCAATCATTATCTCACTGATCTTCACAACTGCCAATACGACGAAATTAAGGACATTTTTTATCCTCACAAAACACAAGGAAACAGATGCTCTGCCAGTAAATGAAGAGCCAAGAATAAAACTGAAGCCATCAAGTATTATTTCCACAACACCACATTTATTTCCACCATACTCTAAGTCAGAGTATTTACTTGTGTTTCCCATCCCTTCCCACAAATAACTTGTTATATAGCACTATGTAGGTAACTTCACCTTTCTAGGATGGAATTTTCTCTTTTCTGTAAAATGACAGGAGCAAAGGGACTCAGGGCCCCTTTCCAACTTTCAATTTCAAGAACCCTTTTTCATAAGAGAAATGGTAAGTGTCCATAAATTACGTATATTAAATTATACCGACTTTAAAAACTAAGTCTGAAATAGCAATAATAATTCTCTTGATGCTAAGCTTCCTCCCTCCTGAGAAGCAATACAGGAAAGTGATTTAGAAGCAGACTATAGAACAAGATTGCCTAAGTTTGAACCCAGCAAACAGTTAACTTTTCTGGGCTCAGTTTCCTTATCTAGTAAAGATAACAGTAAGTACCTACCTCAGAGTTGGGGTGAGGAGGAATGAATATATACACAAAGACCACAAAACAGTGCTGACAGTAAGGGCCCAATTATGACCATGCAGATTTTGTCTACTTAATCCACACAAAGCTGAAATTCCATAGTGTCTTTGAATTAAAGAAGACAAAAACCTTAATACACCTCTGGCAAAACACATGTTGGTGGGTGTCTCCAAAATCCTAATTGCAAAACAGTGAATGAAAATGCCTAAAATGTTTCCTGAATGTAGCAAAACATGTTGCTGGTTTTCAAATGCTTAAAAATCATTACTAATGATAGCAGCCTTTAGTCACATCTTAAATTAATCTTCATTTCTTTAAGTACCTGCTAAGAGCAAAGCATGGTGGTGCTAGACTCTTTTCTTAATGATAAAGATATTAGAAATGATGGGTTTTTAAAACCTTTTAGAACCCATTTAGAAAATCAATGCAAAAGTGAACAGAGCACTGAAATACTTTAATTTCCTCTAATCTACAGCATTTCATTTTATAAGCTTCATTATCCTTATGACACTATTAAGGATCAACTTATATTTACACTGCTATATAAAATGAGCTTGATAATCCAAATTCTCTCTGAAGTCAACACTCAGTTAGCAAAGACATGTTTTCAAATAATTTCATTTTATTCCAGTCTATGCATATTCATTAAGATATGAATCTCATATGTCAAGAGTGCCCCCTAGTGTTAAGAAAAAGATTTTAATTGAATTGTTAAAGGAAATCTATGTATATATTTTTTCAAAGATTTTATTTATTTATTTGACACAGAGAGAGAGATTACAAGTAGGCAGAAGGGCAGGCAGAGAGAGAGAGAAGGAAGAAGGCTCCCCGCTGAGCAGAGAGCCCGATGCGGGCCTCGATCCCAGGACACTGAGATCATGACCTGAGCCGAAGGCAGAGGCTTTAACCCACTGAGCCACCCAGGCGCCCAGGAAATATATTCTTAAACTATGCTTCAAATACATATTTTTTAACTATTATTTACTGAAAATGAGATAATACAGCCCAGGAATAAAAATTACACATTTTTAAACTATAAGACATTACACATTTTTTAAATTTTTTTTTACATTACACATTTCAAACTATAAGAATAAAATCTTCTCTGCCTGTTTTTAAAGATTTTTTTTTTTTTTATTCATTTGACAGAGAGAGAGAGAGATTACAAGTAGGCAGAGAGAGAGGAGAGAGGAGGAAGCAGGCTCCCTGCTGAGCAGAGAGCCCGATGTGGGCCTCGATCCCAGGACCCTGGGATCATGACCCGAGCCGAAGGCAGCGGCTTTAACCCACTGAGCCACCCAGGCGCCCTTCTCTGCCTGTTTTTAATTAAAATTCCATTCAAATATTCCATAAATATTAAGGTTATATTAAAATCCATTACATGTTAAAAAACCCAATAATTACAGCAAAGCATACCTTAAAATCATATTCAAAACTATTCATAAATGTACTACATGTCAATAGTATTTAATACTGCTTAAGAATATGATATGATACCATCAAAACACGAAGTCCTTAGAGACAGAAATGGATTTATTTTTTTTAGTTATGTATTTCAGGACCTTTCTGTGCTTTGCACACAGGAAAGTTCAATTAAACAAGACAAATACATGCTTTTCCTAGTGCTATGAATGGCACAATCATTCATAATTACCAACACCACAACAGTCCTTTTCTTAATTAAATTATTTACTACTTATTCTCTTCTGAAACTTCTAAAGACAGTTCATCTCTTTTGGGTTTAAATCCTAAACAAGCATATTGTTTCTTTCTAAGCAATTATAATCCAAAAACAAGGATATTTCTTCTCTCCAAGCAATATAATCTCCAAACAGGAAATCTGAAACGTGCAGATTTAGTTCCTTCCTTGATGTCACCAAACTAGATTATTAAATTGCAGGCTTATTCAGTCTCCTGAATACCTCACCTTCTCAATGAGAGTCACGCCAGAAACTAGTACTTTTTAACCAAATGAACAAAGGATTAAAGTTAAAGTGTCAACTTCTCACGAATTAATCTCATTTCACAGCAGCAGTTACATATTCTTTTCTAAGATAAGTTATGCTATCATCATTAAGAATATTATGCTAAAGAAATTTAACAGTTTTATAAAACATATTCTAAAAGTTAAGCAACCATAAGGGAAATGGTAGTGAAATGCAATTAATTAGAGCAATTTCTTTGGAAACATTCAGACAATATAGAATTGACATGCTCATACACTTTGGCTTAAAATCTAAGTCCTAGAAATTCATCTTATGAAAACTCTGGAGAAAGAGAAAAAGTTATGTAGAAACTATATAGATACAGCTATTCAATTAAGCACTATTTACAATAGTGAGAACCACTCTAATGCCCTTACATACAACCACATCAAGAAATTCAAACACCCAGGGACACCTGGATGGCTCAGTTGGTTAAGCAGCTGCCTTCGGCTCAGGTCATGATCCCAGTGTCCTGGGATCGAGTTCCCCATCGGGTTCCTTGCTCGGCAGGGAGTCTGCTTCTCTCTCTGCCTGCGACTCCCCCTGCTTGTGCGCGCGCGCTCTCTCTCTCTCTCTCTCTCTCTCTCTGATAAATAAATAAACAAATAAATAAATAAAATCTTTAAAAAGAAAGAAAGAAAGAAAGAACTTCAAATGGACAACTGTAAGAAAGATGAAAATAGAAGCGACAGGTTCAACAATAGAAACTACACCTTTTTAATATTGTTATAACTTTCATGAGAAAAAATAGGGTAAAATTAAAGCACCATAACTGCAGTTCAATATTTAAAACTTCTTACAGAGCTTGCTCTCCTTTACCATTTATTTTTAAATAAGTATTAAAGACATATTTTACATGACACTCAGGGAAGGCCCAAAGATTTAAACAGCCTAGCGGTGGGCATCTGAGTGGCTTAGTTAAGCGTCTGCCTTCTGCCCAGGTCATGATCTCAGGGTCCTGGGACCAAGCCCCACATGGAGCCCTGCATTGGGTTCCTTGCTCAGCAGGGAGTCTGCTAACCCTCTACCTCTGCTCCTCTCCACCACATGTTTGCAGGCTCACTCTCTCGCAATCTCAAAACAACGACAACAACNACAAAAAAAAAAAAAAAAAAAAAAAAAAGAAAAAGAAAAAGAAGAGAGAGAGATTCAAAGAGCCTGTATATCACAGCATTAAGGCAAGCTCACTTACAGCATTTGTGACAGCTAAACATCTACTGCCTTCATTTTTTTAATCTAAGAAAATTAGAACGTAGTCCCAATTCCCCAGGACTTTGTTTCAATAATTAAAGCCATCAAAATGCTCTTAAGTAACAAAAAGATTTTGTTTTTGACACAACTGATATTGAGCTATTCTAGCAAAAGTTTACTAGAAAACGTGGTTGCCTCTTAAAACCGTTTCTAGTGTAACACTAAGCAAGATTATCTTTGCTATTTACTACCCTTAAAAAGTTCAAGATATTACAAAAGAAATTAAAAACAAAAAGGTTCTGGTGTACACCCAGGGTTGTACGAGTCCCCCAGTGCCTCCTGGAGAGCGATCATTAGCCTCCTGCCTCTGTGCTTCCACTGTTCTTTTGGCAAAAATCTAATGCCATCTTTTCACACTGATTTATTTATGTTTCCCCCTAATGCATTTAAAATTCCTTGATATTAAAGACCCATTTTAAAACAAAACATAACAGAAAAACCATTATTTTTTATCTTTTCATTCAGGAACATGAACACAATACTTGACCTCAATTACCTACTTAACAAGTATCTGTTAAAAGAGTGAATGACTGAATAAAAGCAGTCATTCACGGCACATTATATAAACACCCAATTAAAGTATAGGGTGAATGGCAATCAAATAATCAATACATACAATACTACACACATTTAAAAGAATATGATGAGGATTTCTACTTCCAGCAATATGGCTGATAAATAATATAAAAATGTTGGGGCACCTGGGTGACTCAGTGGGTTCAGTGTCTGTCTTCAGCTCTGGTCATGGTCTCAGGGTCCTGATATCTTCTGCTCAGGTGAGGATCTCAGAGCCCATCCCCGGGGCTCCCTGTTCATGAGGAGTCTGTTTCTCCCCTTCTCTTTGCCCCTCTCCCTGCTTGTGAATTCTTTCTCTCTCAAATAAATAAATAAAATCTTAAAAAAAAAATCTTTCTACTACAAAAGAAATTTAGGAATTGTAGGTTAATTTTGATACCAGTTGGACAGAAAAGGTAACCAAGAGATGAGAACAGAATTGAGACACATACTCTCCTCCCCGCCCTACCCAACCATACCTTTACCTAGAATAAAGCCAGACATATCGATGATGGTCTACCCCATTGATGTAAGATGAAGGAAGGGAGGGAGGAAGGGAGGGAACTGGTTTAAGATAAGGAAACTTATCAGTCTCGGCCTGAACTTAACATTAAGGTTAGGGGACAGTGACCACAAATTTGTCTACGAAATGAAAATCTGTAATCGTAAACATACTCCAGCAGATACACAATATGAATCTATACTATCAGCATGGTTCAAGACCCTTCAGACAAGAAATCCACAAAAATATGTTCACAAGCCAGATTCCTGGAACCCAAGGCAGATGGAGGGAACAAAAAGGCAGTATGTGATTCCCAGAAATAAAGCCCCACTAGCAAGCTCAAAATAAAAATTTACCAACTTTATAAGCAAACAACACACTACAAGTAAAAATGGGAAACACAACAATTACTAGGATTACCTTTTGAGAACTTTAGATAAAAACTTATCTGATAAAGTCTATAAAACAGGAAAGATTAAAATCAGCAGCCTTAAAAGAAAAAACTGAAAACACAACAAGATGTTATGAAGAATTCAAGACAGGGACACCTGGGTGGCTCAGTCAGTTAAACACCTGCCTTTGGCAAGGGTCATGATCCCAGGGTCCTATAATCAAGTCTTGCATCAGGCTCCTTGCTCATCAGGGAGCCTGCTTCTCTCCCTCTGCCTGGCACTCCCCCTGCTTGTGTTCTTTCTCTTTTTCTCTGTGGAAAATAAATAAAATCTTTAAAAAAAAAAAAAAAGAATGCAAGACAAACATTTGTTAGAAAACAAAAAATATTTTAGAAAAATAGTCACTGGAGAATTAAGCATCAGATTAAACACAACTGAAAAGAATTTGTGAAGTAGAAGAAATTATGCAAAAATTCTATACACAGAGTTATTGATACAGAAAATGTGCAGAGATCAAGAGAAATGAAAAATAGAATAATAAGACTTAACACAGTCTAAGAGAAGTTCTAGAGGAAGAGAAATAATGAAAGGCATTATTTAAAGAGCTAAAGGCTGAGAAGTTCCCAGAACATGTGAAATACAAACTCTTCTTATTCAGGAATCACAAGCCTCATTGAGCAAGAAAAATAAAGAGTCATATTCTATATACGTCACTCTAAATTGGAGGACATTTTTTATTTATTTGACACAGAGAGATCAGATCACAAGTAGGCTGAGAGGCAGACAGAGAGAGAGAGGAGGAAGCAGGCTCCCTGCTGAGCAGAGAGCCCGATGCGGGCCTCGATCCCAGGACCCTGAGATCATGTCCCAGGACCCTGAGATCATGACCTGAGCTGAAGGCAGCGGCTTTAACCCACTGAGCCACCCAGGCGCCCAGGAGAATATTTGTTTTAAAAGCAAGTGGAATAAGGCACTTTACTTACATAGGAACAAAATTATATGGAAAGCTTCTCAACAGAAATAATGCATACAGAAGAAAAGAAAGTATCTTCAAAGTGCTTAGAGAAAATAACTGTCAACCTAGAATTCCATACCCAGCTAAATTCTCATTTGAGAGAAGGCAAAGACACTTTTAGACAAAGAATTTACCACAAAATTAGTCCATATGGCAAGCAATTAAAAATGTAACACATAAAAAAATAATTTGTCTCAACGTAGAAATAATTACCTTAATCATGATTGTTAATACAACTGATATTTTTGGGTGATTGTCAAAGTGTTTAAAAGTTCAAAACTAATTTCTATAACTATTTTTTTTAAAGATTTTATTTATTTATTTCACAGAGGGAGAGAGATCACAAGGAGGCAGAGAGGCAGGCAGAGAGAGAGGGGGAAGCAGGCTCCCCGCTGAGCAGGGAGCCCGATGCGGGCCCCGATCCCAGGACCCTGAGATCATGACCTGAGCTGAAGGCAGAGGCTTTAACACACTGAGCCACCCAGGCGCCCTATAACTATTTTTTAAAAATAATTATCTACTGGGGCGCCTGGGTGCTCAGTGGGTTAAGCCTCTGCCTTCAGCTCAGGTCATAATCCCAGGGTCCTGGGATCAGGTCCCGCATCGGGCTCTATGAGTGGAGAGCCTGCTTCCCTGTCTCTCTCTGTCTGCCTCTCTGCCTCCTTGTGATCTCTCTGTCAAATAAATAAATAAATAAAATCTTTTAAAAAAAGAAAAAAAGAAAAAAGAATTATCTACTTTTATGCAAAAAAAGGGAAAACTATTTCCCCCTTTATAGCAGATCCTATCATTTGTTTTATATTGGAATACACAAATCAGTACAACAATCACAAACAAAAGATAACACTCAGGAGTGCTTATTACTTCACAGGACTACTCTGAGTACTTTACATTAAAAATTCACTCAATCATCAAAACAAACCTATTAATAACATTACATCCCACTTTTAGAGGTGAGAGGATAGGTGATTGCTTACACAGTAGGCACAGACAGCTGGAAGGAGGAAAAAAGGAAGGACAGATGGAGGGAAAAACAAAAGTCAGAAAAAAGATAAATTGATAAATGGATAGATAGGAAAAAAAAAAAACCAGGATAGAGGAGGTGGGTAGGGAAGAAAGAAAGGAAAGGTGGAGGGGAGAAGGAAGTGAAAGAGGAGGGAAACAGAAACGGGAACCTGAAAGGTTGTTCCTACTCTGAGCAAGTTCATTCTGGCTAGAAGGGGAAAGAACAGGAAATGAAATAATCAGAATACTACTACCTGTTAACTTCCATTCTGCTCAAAAGTCATGGAATTTCTACAGGATGAAATGATGTTTGGGTTTATAAAGACAAACTAAAGGGTCGGAAGAAAGGAGAAGTAAAAACACCATAAACAAGGGTGCAAATATAAAAGTGAAGATGGCCCAGAGAGGAGGCACAGTGTGCAGTGCTGGACTGCTGGCTTGATCCCCTTCACATCAGTCACCTTCATCTTACCATTTTACCAGCACCAGAATCCCTGGTACTGTGGAGATGGCAATCTCAGGGGATATTAACAAAAAGTTAACGGAATTCCTGTCAATTCATGAACAACGCCCCCCATAACTCCCCTCCCCTGACTGCAGACCAAGCAACAGAGAAGGCAGTTCAGTGGTAAAATCGTGAGATACGGAATACTAATTCTAGGACTTAAACCAAGTGTATTATGCTGGCTTATTTAATCTCTGAACTTGTTTTTTTCATTTATAAATAAGAGATGACAAAATATACCTCACAGAGATTTTGTAAGAATTAAAAGAAATTACAGGGAAAACTCCATGCATCTAGAAATGGTATAGTATAATGGAAAGAACACAGACTTCGGAGTCAGAAAACCGGGGGTTCAAATACTGATCTAGGCATTATCAGCCAGCTGTAAGACCTTGGGTAAGGAACTTTGCTAATATTTAAAGCACATCTCTAGGTGGAGGAGGAGGCACACCTCTAAGAGCCCTTCTTCTACTTCTAAATTCCAGAAGTATGTTAAATTCACAAAATAAATCAATGTATAAAAAAGAGTAAATTATTCCTCTAAATGAAATATTTTGAAAGACATAAGTACACTGGTAAAGAAATTTACTAAATTATTAAAAACATTTTTACTTAAAAAATATTAATTTCTTAGAAAAATCCTAAATGTGCAAACATGTTAACTATATAATAATTATATCTCTCAGCATAAGAAACTATACAGATATATTGCAATACAAAGCCACTGAATTTAATGAGGGGTCTCTTGGGGGACTAATTTGTAAGTGTAGATTAAACATAAATGTTCTAAATTATTTTATAAATTCATTCAAAAGCATACAACTTGAAATTATTCTATCTATTCCTAGTGTTACAGACTAAGTAATAAAAAAAATTCTAAGCTACAATTCATTCTTAATCAAAGACCAAGCATTTTTTAAATGACAGCAATTCATATGGATAAGAACACACCAAACTAAGGGGAAAAAGACAAATTCTGGAGAAACTTCAATCACTGTAAGCCAACCACAATGACAGGTTTAGCAATTTCACACCACCCACACTGCAAAAGAAATAAAAAACTAATAATGTCTAAATTAATCCACACTTTTAGAAAAGAACTAAACTGTTTCCCAGAAAGACTATTTGCTAGATCACTTACCAAATTATTACTTAAGTTAAATACCTTTATATTTTTTCCAGGCATGTATTTTATTTCTAAATATTTTAGGTACATACTCAAGATGTGTATGAGAATATTAAGAAAGATTATTTTCAAACCAAACTAAGATCTTAAATTAAAAGGGAAAAGGTAAGGATAGCAGAAAATTGTTTCACCTACCACAATGCCACCCTACTACACTACCCCAAGTAGAGTGCATGTATTAATAATGGGCAATGAAAAGTAACTGACCAGTATAAAATGTACCCCACCACCTATAAAATAGCAGCTCTTATTTCCCAAAGTGTAAAGAAAGGCTTAAAAATAATGAAGCTACTTTAAAGAATACAAGAATACACTAGGATTAATATGGTTTTACCTTAAGTCAGTAAAGAGACTCTACACCTAAGCCTTTCAGATGTGATTTTGTTGCATTTGTACTGAAGTGTAGAAATGATGGAATGATCCATTTATTAATTGGCCCATATCTATGCAGAAAACTTATATTTCCATGTACCTAACTGGCTCAAAATTAAATACTTGATGAGAGATTTTCAAATAACTGAACATTAAAGGGGAAGTCTTTTTTTTTTTTTTTTTTGGTTAAGATTTTATTTATTTATTTGACAGAGAAAGACACAGCGAGAGAGGGAACACAAGCAAGGGGAGTGGGAGAGGGAGAAGCAGGCTTCCCGCAGATTAGGGAACCCAATCCAGGGGGGCTCGATCCCAAGACCCCGGGATCATGACCTGAGCCGAAGGCAGACACTTAATGAGCCACCCAGGCGCCCCCTAAAGGGGAAAAGTCTTAAGTAATGCCTTTAAAGGTTCTGCTCTATCTCCAGTAGAGAAGGTTCACTGAAGATTAATTTGCTAAGTGATTCTAATACATAAGACTCTGAGATCTTGGGCGCCTGGGTGGCTCAGTGGGTTAAAGCCGCTGCCTTTGGCTCAGGTCATGATCCCAGGGTCCTGGGATCGAGGCCCACATCAGGCTCTCTGCTCAGCAGGGAGCCTGCTTCCTCCTCTCTCCTCTCTCTCTCTGCCTGCCTCTCTGCCTACTTGTGATCTCTCTCTCTGTGTCAAATGAATAAATAAAATCTTAAAAAAAAAAAAAAAGACTCTGAGATCTCCCATGAAACCTGGCCCAAAATATAAGTAGAGGTAATCCTGAATTCAGATAACAGAAAGAAAGTTGTAGGCAAAAAGTTAGACTATGCTCCAGATGTTTCTGTTTTGTATCTTTTTGGTTTTGGTGGGTGTGTGTGCATTTCATCCAGATGCTCTGCTCAGAAGACTAGTCCAGAAAGTCCATTTAACTCATAATACCATATATTTGAAATAAAACAAAAAACCCAACATACTATACAATATGAACAATTGAAGCATGAAAACAATCCAGCGGAATCAGAAAGAGCTTTACATATTTGGCAGAAATGTACCACTGCAGGCCTAGAAATGGTCAGAGAGAGGAACTCAGGAGTGCGGTAGCATCAAACTGTGGAACAGACAAACAGCACAGTCAGTCACAGACTCTGTGGTCAGAGTGAAAATTTCACATGAGCTAACAATACAGCATTGTTTCCCTTAAGCTGTAAGAAAAAAGAAAGAGTCTAGAAAGAAAAGCAATTAAACAGCCTGGACACACGAGAGACTTCAGTACCTGAAAGGTAAGGCTAAGCTGAACATCAGAGAATGATCCATGCTATAAAGGATTATACACAGTGCAACACTATGCCATCTCTAAAACATCACATAAGAAAACTCAGTGACACATGGGAAAATATTCATAGCACGCTGCTAAATGAGTAAAACAATGTACCAAACAGTACCTAAGCTATAATCCTTCTGGCTGTCATTGTCATTATTACAGTGTTTACCAGACATTATACCAACATGCACTACAATGTAGCTCTCTCCAGTTTTCCAAGTCAATTTTTCCCTAACTTTGGCTTACCTGTATATTTTAAAATTTCTAAAAGACATTATTTTCATTAGAAAAAAGTAAAAAAACAAAACAGTGTCTTCCTACAGATTGCTCGTCAGTTCCAAGAGGAAAATAAGTAGCTACACTGTGTGAAGAAACAGGACAACACCCTGAGTGTGTGGATCAAAATTACCATTGCCACCGAGGAAGAGAATGACATCACGGGCTCTGCTGGGAAATTCTGGGAAGGGCACAAGGCACTTAGGAGTAGTGGAGCTGGGGATGCATAACCTGAACCTAATCTCGAGGAAATGGGACAAAAATAAACCGAGGAACATTCTGTGAATTCATTCTTTTAAAAATCTCAATGTTTCATGAGGCACAAAGAAAGGCTGAGGAACTGTTATAAATTAAAGGAAACTCCAAAGACATGACAACTAAAGAGCCTGTACTGGAGGGCAGTAAATGCTCTAAAATATCGGGACAATTCACAAAATAGGAATATTAACTAGAGATTAAAGTAATGTATCAGTTTCCCAAATTTATAACTTCACGGTGGTTACATAAAAGAATAATTTTGTTTCTAAGAAATACAAATGAAATATTATGAAATAAAGGAGTATGAGGTAGGCAAACTAATTTCAAATATTTCAAGAAAACAGCATGTATATGAGAGAAATGAGTAAATGATAAAGCAAATGGGGCAAAATGTTAAAAAAAACTGACAGTTTGAAATTATTTCAAAATAAAAAGTGGGGGGGGGGGAACCCTACTTTAATTTGCAAAATTTCCTAGATACTAAGCTACACATCCAATTACAAAGTACAACTCTTCCCACCAACAGATGGCGATAGTGGTCACTTCCGACTTCAGAGTCAAAATGGTCTCAAGAACAGACTTTTAGAATCAAGCTACATATATATCTGCAAATATTTTTTCTGAAGATCTGCAAATATTTTTATCTCACATTATTATTACAAAGAATACAGATGACTATTATTTAAGAGGCAGAAAGTACTTTGGAGATCCCAACTTAGGGTACATTTCAAATCCCCAGTTCTTCCCTTATTTTACTCCCAGGGCAGGCCCTACCTCCCACTCTTGAAAAATCATGGCTGTAGTAATTTACTGTCAAGGGATAGAAACCATTGTACTCTTCAATTGTGCAAGAAAGAAATAAGGGGAGGGAAGAAAAATGGAAGTAAAGACAAAGAAAAGGAGGAGGGGGGAAAAAACCAAGTTTGCTTTTTACTCACAATTTTATTCCAATTCCCTGATTTTACAGAAGACAACCACCTCATGGGAGGTTACGTGGCCGAGCTCACATAAAATCAGCTAATCGCAGAGGCAGGTCATAAATTCAAGTCTTCTGTTTACTAATCCTAGGCACTTTATACAACACCAAGTTACCCACCCTCTAACGAACCCCTGATGGAATGTCTAAATACTGTGAAAACCTGGGGGTAGAGAAGATGAAACACCTAATTTCTCTGCATCTTCACTTCTAATAGAAGTTCATGAGGTGAATAAGGAAACACAGGAAATATAGCATGTACAAAGGCTAGAAAGGGTGAAATCCTTTCTCACTGGCATTTAGGGAATTGCCAAACTGACATTTAGGGAATTGCCAATCGTTAAGCACAGTATAATTAAAAAGGCAAAATGTAAAAGAGAGATGAGAACCTTCAGGAACTGAGCTTGGAGAAGTAGGTATAAAGGGCAATGTTTGTTACAGCAAAAAGGAAAGCCTGGACTTTATCCTGTAGGCAATAAAAGGCAGTCTTTAAAAATGGACTACTAAGTTATATGATCTTAGAAGTTTCATTCAGAAGGAAAGATTTATATTGCATATACTGAGACCACATTAGTCATTCCTACTGAAATCAGAAGTCTCAACAAACAGATACCAATGTGATGACTTCAAGTACAATAGAATCTCGATGTTTATGAGGAATCTGTCCCAGGATACCTTGAAAAATCCCCAAATTCGAAACTACTAATATACTATGGCATATAACATATTAAAGTATAACTAATTTTTTTTTACTCCTGTAAGCCTTTTAATGAATCTAAAAATAGTGAAATAATTTACACTTAATACACCGCCATACAAATTGCAAAGCAGACTGATTTACACCATTAATTTAAGCCACCACAGAATCTTCATTTTAGTCTATCCAAAATTCCTCTTCCTAGAACTATTGCTATTTGCTCCCCTTTGGTCACCAGCACTAGGAGTTGGCTTGGGAAGCAGTACTGGAAACAAAAGTTACTACACAAAAAAGTAGAGCATAACCAATGCCACAGAGACTGGTTCGAAACCACTTAAAAGCATAAAGTTGAGGGCACCTGGGGCTCAGCCTTTAAGCGTCTGCCTTCAGCTCGGGTCATGATCCCAGGTTCCTGGGATCGAGCCCCACATTCGGCGCTCTGCTCGGCTGGAAGCCTGCTTCTCTCTCTCTCCCACTCCCCCTGTTTGTGTTCCCTCTCTTACTGTGTCTCTCTCTGTCAGATAAATAAATAAATAAAACCTTTAAAAAAAAAAGCATAAAGTTGAACAAAAATCAAAACGGCTGCAGTAATGCTTCAGCAAGGAGGCTCGATTTTAAACTAAGTAATCTTTTTCCTCTCTTCAGAAAACCTCCCCTCCTCCCTTCTCAGCCTTTTGTTTCCCGAACTCGGTACTACTCTGAAAACAGGACCAACTAGGCCGGCAGCCTGTACACAATTCCTGTCAAAACCAGCTAGGTCTGAAAATCCCTATACCCCCCACCCCCAGCCTCTTCCTCTAGGTGGGCTTGCAGTTTTGAAGGTCTTAGCCTGTTGCGACCCCCTCTGCCTGTCAAAGCAATAAAGCTATCATTCCTCTTTATCCCAAACTCTGTCTTCTCATATTTTGGCTCCGAAGCACAGAGGTCGGTTTTTGACAACAGTGTAATGGACCAGTAATACATCTGTGCTCAGCAAAATCACAAATCATCAATGTCATACACTAGTCAAGTCATTCACAGAACAGTGAAAACGATAAGTGTTAATTTGTGAAAGAGAGAGATCCATTCTATCACCAAGTCACGAGCCAAAAAAGCATCATGTACTCTAACAGTAAAAATCCCACTGGCCTTTTAAAAGTAGCAATGCCTATAATAACATAAATATTTGCATGCCAACTTGTATCTTATACATACACCTTAAAATAACTTCAGCAGAAGGATTTTAAGAAATCTCGTTTTAGTAAATCTACAATACACTTTTCCATGAGGACAGTTTTTTCAGAACCGAACAAAGCGGGCCTCTGAAAATGTTTATTCCTGCATATGTTGCTGGACTACCCACTGACCAGAAGAGAATTTCCTGTATAACTATTGAGGTGCTGTAGAGATTGGAACATTGCTCTTCATTTAACAGCCCAAGATAAATATTATTATATTCAACTCAGGAAACTGAGGCTCAGAGAGGTTAAGATTGAGAGATACCCCTTAAGAGCAAAGACATCTTTCCTACAAGTTTTCCTCCTCTCGTTCTCCTCCCCATCCCAACACCAAAAAAGGCAGGCTTCCCTACATGTGTCACTGGCTACAATTCCTTCATACTTATTTATGCCCGACAAAGAGGAAATGTCAGTAAAGTCTTCACTAAGAATCTGATATTTGAAATGAGTCTGAACAACTAGAAACTGGGCAGATGGAGGGGAAGTAGTAAGGACATTCCTGGCAAGAGAAAATAATACTTGCAAAGACAGAGGAATGGGAGAAACTGGCATGGCAGGAGAATATTGGTTAATTCTTTGCAGGAAAAAAAAAGAGAGAGAGAGAGTGTGTGTGTGTCTGTGTGTGTGTGAGAGAGAGAGAGAGAAACAAAGAGAGTGAAGGCAGGGGAGGGAGGAAGGGAACACGACAATAAATTGCAAAGACAGACTGAAGACAGATCATGAAGTGCACACAACAGCATGGGAAGAAACATGCACTTTACTCTCTAAATCAGAATTTCCTTAACTAGGAGACCATGAATTAAATCCTAGGGTCAAGAACTGTACAACTTCCCCCAAAGGATAAAAATCATGTAATGAACACACAAAAATTAATCTTCCTGGATCCACAACTATCAAATGATTTTCAAAGGGACTCAGGGAAAAAAGGTGGTTAAGAATCACTATTCTGGGGGTGCCGGGGTGGCTCAGTTGGTTAAGCTGCTGCCTTCGGCTTGGGTCATGATCCCGGGGTCCTGGGATCAAGCCCTGCATTGGGCTCCAGCTGGGCTGGGAGCCTGCTTCTCCCTCTCCCTCTGCCTGCTGCTCTACTTGTGCTCTCTCTGTATCTCTCTGTCAAATAAATAAATAAATAAAATCTTAAAAAAAAAAAAAAGAGCCACTATTCTGGGTGACTGGGAGTTAACCGTATAATTACAGACAGGGATGTGTGCCATAATACTTTTATTTTAGGAAAGAAACTGGCAACATGCGTGGAGGCTGGTGGATTAGAGAGAACTTAAAAGCAGAGACAGCAATAAGGAGGTTATTGCCCTACTCCAGCCAGGAGATTATAAATACATTTTTCAAACCTAATTCCACAGACTTTTCAAAAGTAAACTTGCTTGAATTTGTTGAACATCTGCATATGGGTTGTGAGTGAGCAAAGCTGTAAGCATGCCTTATCATTCTCCTTCTCCTCTGTAGCTCATGTCATTCGCTCTTTCCACACCATCATCTCTAAAGGCCATTCGGAGCATCTGAGCAGCTGCAGTGAAAGGGCACCACTTTCTTCCATTTGCAACCAGCTACCACTAGGAACTAGCCGGACAGCACCAAATGTCTCAAAGAGGAAATGCTGATGGTCTAGAACAGAGGCCGGCAAATGAGGGACCACAAGCTGAATCGAGCTCTGTTTTTATAAATTAAAACTGTCTTATTGGAACACAGCCACACTCCTTCATTTATGTATTGTTTATGGTTACTTCCACCACGCCCCCAAGGCAGGCCTGAATAGATGCAACAGAGACTGCATGGCCTGCCAAAAAAACCCTAAAGTATTTACAATCTGGGCCTATATAGAAAGTTTACAGATCCGTGATCTAGAACAAAACCCAGGACAGATTCTACCTCAGAAAGCACTCCTTTAGTACAATAGATCGGGGTATGCAGGAGAAAGCTGTGTGCAGAGCAAATTCAACCATGTAACATCAGTCTCCTGAGGCAGCCGCAGATGTATCTGCAGGAGCAGCAAGTTACTCCTAAACAAATCAAATACACACAATTCCAAGAATGACTCTATTGGAAAAATAACACTCCATGCAAGCAACATATTAAGAGCCAATGTTCTCAACCCAATCCAAATTCTTGTCCTTAGCCCTCTTTCCTCCACTCAAATCTGCCTTCTCCCTCCCTTGGGTTCTCTTTTAAGATGGAAAAAGAAGAAAATACTAAGATCCAAGTATCATGATGTAAAACTGCTAAAGTGTCTGATCTGAGAACAAGGGTCTTGGTCTATTTGTGGAACACAAGCAAAAAGGTGGCCAGGTACGCATTTTAATGACTCTTAAATCTAAATTTTATATTTCAAATAACTACTAATTATTTGAAAAACAAAAACCAAATTTTAGTCCATTGATTAAAATTAGGCTCTACAGATAGCCTCTTATAGGCTTGGCTGGGAAATTATGTGCATGGTGGTGGTGATGTTTTAACATTTTTTTTCAAATGATATGAAAACAAATACGCAATATATCCAAATAGTTCAACTTCAGGCAGCTTTTGGAGCACCTGAGTGGTGCAGTCAGTTAAATGACTCTTGGTTTTGGCTCAGATCTGATCTCAGGGTTGTGAGATCCAGCCCTGGGGTCAAGCTCCACGCTCCACTGGCAACACAGCCTGCTTGAGAAACTCTCTCCCTCTCCTTCTACCCCTCCCGCTTGTGCTCTCTCTCATATAAATAAATCCTTAAAAAAATAGTAATATTATTTCAAAAATGAAAGTCTCATAAATACATCAGCCACACATTCACAAAAGTGTAAGACACTACTTTCTCCAAAGGTTTTTGTTTAGCAACTTGTTTTGCCAGTAATATGTTCAACAAAGGAATGTGTAATAACACAGGATTCAAAGAGTAAGTGACTACAATGACTTTAGATACTCTAAATCAGGGTTTCTCAACACTAGCACCATTTCTCTCGAGATTTATTTGAGAAAGTGAGAGAGTGAGATAGAGAGAGAGAGTGCAGAGAAGGAGAGGGAGAAGCAGACTCCCTGCTGAGCAGCGAGCCCGATGCGGGGCTCGATCCCAGGACCCCAGGATCAAGACCTGAGCAAAAAGCAGACGCTCAACTGACTGAGCCACCCAGGCAATCCTCGCACTACTGACATCTGAGACCAGACAATTCTCTGTTGAAGGGGACTGTGCTGTGCACTGCAGGCTGTTTGGTAGCATCTATGGCCTCTATCCACCAAATGCCATTAACAATTTTGACAATCAAATGTCTCCAGAGGGGCAAAATCACCACAGTTGAGACCCACTGCTTCAAATGAGTTAAATATCTTGATGATGTCCAAGAAAAAGATTTCAATCGACTTTTCCTGCTTTGTATTTAAAATAATTATGTGAAAGATACAGCAATAACACGTTATATAAAGTTTTTAGTAAATCTTTTATCAATTCATATCTATATTAGGATCTTTATCACATCACTTATTTAAAAACAGCTTTACTTATACACAGGTGGCATGCAATGAACTGCACATGTTCAAAGTATACAGTAAACACTCATGAAAAAATCTCTACAATCAAGATAGTGAACATACTCAGTTGCTCCCAAGGTGCCTGGTTTCTTGAATGATTATTATTTTGAGACTGATCTGTGCTGTTGTGTATATCAGCAACCCATGCCTTTTTATTACTAAGTAGAACAGATACATCACGATTTGTTTATCCATTCATCTACTGATGAGCATCTGGATTTTAGTGGTTATTACAAATAAAGCTGCTGTGAATATTAGTATTCAAGTCTTTTTTCTTCAGTAAATATCTAGGTACAGAAACAGCTGATAGGTCTATATTTAACATTTTAAGAAACAAACTATTTCCTAAAGTGGTTGTACTATTTGCAGTCCCAACAGCGAAGTATAGTTCAGTTCTTTCACACCGTTGCAAACACTTTGTAATTAGCCTTTTTGGTAATTCTAATAGGTATGTGTTGATAGCTCACTATGATTCTAATTTATTCTTCTCTAATGACTAATATATTTAATATAGGTTATATATAAATATTTGAGAGTTCTTCACATATTCTAGATATAAATCTTTAGATACTTGATTTGCAAATATTTTCTCCCACTCTACAGGTTGTCCTTTCATTCTCTTAATATTTTTTGAAAAGCACACATTTTTAATTTTATAAAGTTCATTTCATCAATGTATTGTTTTATGAATCATGCTTTTGGTATTACATTTAAAAGTATTTGCCTAACTCAAGATCACAAAGATTTTCTCCTGTTTTTGTCTACAAGTTTTATAATTTTAGGTTTTTACATTCAGGTCCATGATTCATTTTGAGCTAATTTTTGTAGGCAAGAGACAGATTGAAGATCATGTACTTGTATATGGATATCCAACTGTGCCAGCATCATCTGTCAAACGGGCTATCCTTTCTTCACTGAACTGCCCTTGTGCGTGGTTAAAATTCAGTTGTCTATACATGCACTGGCTTATTTCTGGACCCTTCTATCCCACCGATCTATTTCTCTACTTTACATCAATACTGTACTGTTTTGATTAGTTTTATAATGAATTGGGATATTGGGTAGTATTAACTCTCCAACTTTGTTCTTCTTTTTCAAAGTTGTTTCTGCTATTCTAGGTCCTTTTCATTTCTACATGAATTTTAAAACTGGCTTGTCAATTTCTACAAAAAAGCCTGCTAAGAGTTTGGAATGGGATTGCACTGAATCAACAGACCAATTTGGGGATAGCTGTCATTTTAGCAACAATGAGTCTTTACAATGACTACCTCCCCAGTTATCTAAGTGCTCTTGGATTTTGTTCAGCAATGCTGTGTAGTTTTCAGTATTTCACACATGTTGCTACTGCCGATGGTAGTGATTTTATTAAATTTCAGTGGCTAATTGTTCTAGTTTAGGAAGTGCAATTGATATTTATATATCAATCCTGTATTCTGCAACTTCACTAAACTCACTTATTTTAGTAGTTTTGTAGGTTCCAAGATTTTCTACAGTCCTGTAATCTGCAGAAAAAGACACTTTTACTTCCTCCTTTCCATTCCAGAAGGCTTTTTTTTTCTCGCTTTGACTACATACTGCCTGGAACCCACAGTACACTGTAGAACAGAAGTAGTGAGAGTAGAAAATCTTGCCTTGTGCTAGGTCTTAAAAGGAGAAAGAAAGCATTTTGTCTTCCACCACTAAAATTACATTATCTGTAATTTTCTCAGGGATGTCCTTTATTGGGTTGAAGAAGTTTCTTTCTAATCCTAATATGCTCAATTACTATCTGGAATGGAGGTAAGATTATCAAATGCTTTTTTCTTTCTCCATTTATTGAAGCACACTGCTTTTCTTTTTTAGCTGGTTAACAGAATGAATTACATTGATTGCTTTTTTTTTTTTAAAAGATTTTATTTATTGGGCGCCTGGGTGGCTCAGTGGGTTAAAGCCGCTGCCTTCGGCTCAGGTCATGATCCCAGGGTCCTGGGATCGAGGCCCGCATCGGGCTCTCTGCTCGGCAGGGAGCCTGCTTCCTCCTCTCTCTCTGTCTGCCTCTCTGCCTACTTGTAATCTCTCTCTTTGTGACAAATGAATAAATAAAATCTTTAAAATAAATAAATAAAGATTTTATTTATTTATTTGAGAGAGAGAGAGAGAGAGAGAGAGAGATTGAAAGGATGAGATGGGAGAAGGTCAGAGGGAGAAGCAGACTCCCCATGGAGCTGGGAGCCCGATGTGGGACTCGATTCTAGGACTCCAGGATCATGACCTGAGCTGAAGGCAGTCTCTTAACCAACTGAGCCACCCAGGCGCCCCACATTGATTGCTTTTTAAATGCCAAACTAACCTTGCATTCCTGGAATAAACCCTACCTGGTCACGATGTTTTGTTTTAAAAATGATTACACTCTATTTGCTATAATTTGTTTAGAATTTGTGCACGTGTGCTCATGTGGGATATTTCTATGTAGTCTCTTTTCTCCTACTGCCTTTATCTAGTTTGAATATAAAGGTAAGATTAGCCTCATAAAGTAACTTAAGTATTTCAATTTTCTGAAAGTGTTTATTTAGAACATTTATAATTTCCTCCTTAAATATTTAGAATTCACTTGTGAAGCCATCTGGGCCTAGTTTTTTTGGTGGGAATACTTTAACAGAATCGATCGCTTTAACAGAGAAAAGACCACTCACGTTGTCTATTCCTTCTGTTTTTTTTTTAAAGATTTTATTTATTTGAGAGAACAAAAGAGCAAGTGAGAGAGTAAAAGCAGGGGGACCTGCAGAGAGAGACAGCAGGAGAGGGAAAAGCAGACTCCCCACTGAGCAGGGAGCCTGACTCGGGACTCAATCCCAGGACACTGGGATCATGACTTGAGCCAAAGACAGATGCTCAAGTGACTGAGCTACGCAGCGCCCCATCTATTCCCACTGGGTGAAGTTTAGCAGTGTGTGTCTTTTGAAGATTTGTCCATTTCTTCTCTTGTAAAATTTATAAGCATAATGTTGTTTATAATATTCCCTTTTATTTGTCTAGAATCTAGTGCTGTCACTTCTGTCATTCCTAATACTAGCCAGTCTGGTTAAAGCTTTATTCATTGTATGGAACTTCCCAAAGAAACAGTTTCTGGTTTCATTGATTTTGTCTATTGTTTTTCTGTTTTCTATAAATTTTCCCACACTGCTCTTTACCATTTTCTTTCAA
The DNA here is from genome assembly GCA_002007465.1 of Ailurus styani. Classification (NCBI taxonomy): domain Eukaryota; kingdom Metazoa; phylum Chordata; class Mammalia; order Carnivora; family Ailuridae; genus Ailurus; species Ailurus styani. The sequence continues at coordinate 4,079,981 of LNAC01000213.1, read as the reverse complement.
TTACTCTGGTTTAATCTGCTTGTTTTCTAATTTCTTAAGGTGGAAGTGGGGGTAATTAGAGGTCTTTTTCTTTTCCAATATAGGCATTCAGTGCTGTAAATTCCCTCCTAGGTACTACTTTAGTGGAAGCTCATGAATTCTGGTATGTTGTGTTTTCATTTAGTACGAAATACTTTCTAATTTCCTTTTGATCTATTCTTTGACCCACAGGTTATTTAGAATGATATTATTTAGTTTAGAAATATTTGTAAACTTTTCAGTTTTCTGCTAACAATTTCTAATTTAATGCCACTGTGATTAGAGAACATGCATTCTCAATCCTTTTAAATTAATGAGACTTGTTTTATGGCCCCAAATATGGTCCATCATGGAAAATGTACTTAAGAAAAACTGAGAAGAGGCCCAAAAACAAAACAAAACAAAAAGAACAGAGAGAATGCTGTTGTTGGGTGGAACAGTCCATAAATGTTAATTAGGTCAAACTGGTTAACACTGTTGTTCAAGTCCTCAATATCTTTGTGATTTTCAATATCCAAAGAAGGGTACTGAAATCTCCAACTAAAACTGAGAATTTGAGGGGCGCCTGGGTGGCTCAGTGGGTTAAAGCCTCTGCTTTCGGCTCAGGTCATGATCTCAGCGTCCTGGGATCGAGGCCCGCATCCGGCTCCCTGCTGAGCAGGGAGCCTGCTTCCTCTTCTCCCTGTCTCTCTGCCTGCCTCTCTGCCTACCTGTAATCTCTCTCTCTGTGTCAAATAAATAAATAAAATCTTTTAAAAAAATAAAATAAAATAAAATAAATAAAACTGAGAATTTGACTATTTCTCTTTGGAGTTATATCAATTTTTAATGTGTTTTTAAAATTCTATTAGGAGCAAAAAATGTTTAGAACTGTTATGTCCTCTTAACCGACTTCTTTATCATTATGTAACAATATCCTTTATCCTTGGAAATATTCCTTGCTCCGAATGAAGTCTACTTTGTCTAATATTAATATAGCCATTCTTATTTCTGACTATGTAAGTATGGTATATCTTTTTCCAATGTTTACTTTTAACCTATTTGTACTTTTAAATTTAAAATATGTTTCTTATAGGCAAGGCTATATAGTTAGGTCTTGCTTTTTTAGCTAATCTGACAACCTCTGCCTTTTTAACTGATATTTTCAGGCCATTTATATTTGATGTGATTATCGATATGGTTAGGTGTAAGTCTATTACCTCGCTATTTTTTTGTATTTATTCCATGTACTTTTTCCCCCTTTTAATGCCATCTTTTGGATTAAATAACTATATTTTCTGATTCCATTTTATCTCCTTTGTTGGAGTAACCTATAACTTTTACTTTAAAAATAGGATTGCTTTACGATTTATGACATACATCCTTTAATTTACCATGGTCTGCCTTCAAGTGATATTAATACACTTCAAGTGCGGTATAAAAATCTTCTAACAGTATACTACCCAGTACTGTACCTTGCCCACCTAAGTCTCTGTACTCAAAAAAATGGGAGAGAAGCATTAGAAAAGTGTAAAAGAAATAGTGGCAAGAAATTGAGACCTTCTCCTTGGTTTCATTTGAAAAGGTAAATAAGAAATGAAAAGGAGGGAAGCCTGGGTGGCTCAGTGAGTTAAGCATCTGCCTTTGGCTCAGGTCATGATCCCAGAGTCCTGGGATCAAGTCCCATATCAAGCCCCTTGCTCAGCAGGGAGGCTGCTTCTCCCTCTGCCTGCTGCTCCCCCTGCTTGTGCTCTCTCTCAATCTCTCTTTCTCTCTGACAAATAAGTAAATAAAATCTGTAATTTTTAAAAGGACTTTATTTATTTACTGAGTGAGAGGAAGTGAGAGAGAGAAAGCACGATGGGGGGGGGTCGGAGGGAGAAGCAGGTTCCCACTGAGCAGAGAGCACATGACCTGAGCCGAAGGCAGACGCTTAACTGACTGAGCCATCCAGGTGCCCAATAAATAAAATCAAGAAAAGAAAAAGAGAAAGAGAAAAAGAAAAAGAAAGAAAAGAAAAGATGAGAAAGAGAGAGAGAGAAGAAGAGAGAGAGAAGGAGGGAGGGAGGGAGGGAGGAAAGAAAAGGAAATAGGTGTTCAAAAATTAAAACTCTACCACTATACCACCTATGTTCAAATCCTAGCTCTGCCACTTACATACTGTATAGAACCCTGGGGCAAGATGGCCAACCTTTTGTTTCTACCTCTTTTAAATGAAGAAAACAACAGTACCTACACTTCACCAGGTTATCATGATGATCCAATGAGTTAATAAAAGTAAAGTGCTTAGAAGAGCACCAAGCCTCTATTAAATCCTTAATAAATAAATACGAGGTCCTATTATTCAAATTACATAAGACACTATTTTTTTAATGCTATATACCTAAAATACTATTTCTTACCCAGTCTACATCCTGGGTTGCCCTACTATAAGTGAATGTGCAAGCAAATTAACTTCTTAGGTTCTTTAAGCTATAAGAAATTCAAGTTACCCCAAGCAGCATTATATAATGACGACATGCATGTGATACATGTATATGATATATGACAGCATACAGATATGCTATTTATTGAACATCTGTTATATGCTTGCATTGTTCTAAAAGCTTTGTGTCATCTCATTTAATCTTCACATCAACCCTATGAAAAAAGCTATTATTTATGATGCTTATGTTATAGATGAGGACTGAGACAGAGAAGTTAAACAACCTGCCCAAGATCACAAGTTAGTCAAGAATAGAGCCAGAATTCTACCACCAAAAATGTGATACCAAAGCCTGTACTCTTTCCTGGGAAAAAAATGGATGTGGTCTCAAGAAGGGCAGGAAACATGGAAGTACTAGAATAATGGAAGAAGAGTATCCACAGAGTCAGAAATCAGAATCTTCAATCTCTTGCTCTGGGCTTCTCTCTCTTTCAGACCTCATGATTTCTCACTTGAAATTTTGGGCTTCTCCCAGTACAGATGCCTAATTCTTTTCTCCTCCCACCTTATAATCCAAACCATGCCAAAAAGACTAATTCTTACTATTTTATCTTCAGTCGTGCTGGTTTCCTAACACTTATATACTCTTCACACTTAATGAAACATTCTTTTTTCTTTTCTTTTTTTTTTTTTTAAAGAGGGGAAGAGAAAGAGAGAAGAGAGAGAGGAGGAGGAGAGGAAGAGGAGAATCTCAAGTAGGCTCCATGTCCAGCACAGAGCCCAAAGCAGGGCTCAATCCCGCAAGCCCGGGAGATCGTGACCTGAGCTGAAATCACGAACTGGATGCCCAACCAACTGAGCCACCCAGGTGCCTGATGAAACATGTTCATTAAGGAACACTCTACTCTGGCCCTCCCCTCACTAAGTCTCCTCTCCTGTCAACAGCTTTTCACTTTGACACATAATTACATATGGTCTTATGCTATTTACTGTGATTTCACATAAAAGATTTCATCTTACACCAAGAAGATGTAAAATGAGTGCAAGGCCTAAGATTCTAAAACTCTATGATAACACAGTACTGTCCTACATAAAACATTCATTAAGTACTGTCGATAAAAAGAAATTAGAAGTGCAATTTCTTATCTGTAAGATATCCTCAAAACATTTCTTTTAGTAGACTTCCCTTGTCTCCCCCCCTTTTTTTTTTTTTTTTTTAAGATTTTATTTATTTGACAGAGAGAGACATAGCAAGAGAGGGAACACAAGCAAAGGGAGTGGAAGAGGGAGAAGCAGGCTTCCCGCCATACAGGGAGCCTGATGTGGGACACCATCCCAGGACCCTGGGATCATGACCTGGCAAACGAGTAACGACTGAGCCACGCAGGCGCCCCTTGTCTCCCCAGCTTTAAAAGACAGGATCTAAATCACATAAAGTTACAAAAACTACATCCACAAATCAAAACTGAAAAGTAGCAGAATTTATCTTAGTGACAACTTACAGAATAAAAGCTATGTCGATCAAACTTAACATACTAATTCCCTGGCCAGAAACACTGTAGTCAAATCCTGGGAATCTAAATCAGGATTGGAAGAGGTCTAACAAATAATTTACTTCAGTAACCCTAGAGACCTAAAGTAACCCCAGATAGGAGAGCTGTGATTACACTTGATCTTCAAGGTCCTGAAAGAGGAAGAGTGAAGAACTAATTCAGCTAAGTACTTTGCTTACACTCTCTCATTTAATCCTTACAATGATCCTATGAGAAGATACTCTTATGCCCATTTATAAGTAGGGAAGCTGAGTGTAAAGATACTTGCCCAGATTCATAAAAACTTTAAGCACAGAATTAAAGCCATTGTCCATGTTGCAAGAAAAATTATTTTAAATCTAACTTATAAAATTATATGACTGATTCCAAGAACACTCAGATGCACTATTAGAATTTTAAGGCAACATGAAATCATAGTTTTGACATTCACATTCCTTTAAATGAAAATTAAACTTTAAGATACACATTTAATAGAAAATACAAATGATAATTTTTAGACTAGACATAACCAAAATCCACAGGCATATTAACGTTTCTCAAGCAAGCATATTTAAGTATATAATTCTTTGTTCAAAAAATCACTAGTGGAATCAACTTTATGACACTTGGCTATTCAACTGGATAAAGACAAGAACTAGATCTTACATTAAAATAAGTTGAATGAACTAAAGATAAAAAACATTTAAGCCATAAAAATACTAGAAGTAAACTTATGTGATTAAAAAAAAAATCTTGGCATAAGAAAGTCTTTCTAGGACTAGCAGTAGAAACAACACAAGAGACTGATATAACTGACTAAAGTTAACAATACTGGAATTGAAACTAAAAAATAAAGTGTACAATTCAATGGTGTGTACAACCATCATCACTCAATTTTAGAACATTTTCATCACCTCAGAAAGAGACTTCATGTCCTTTAGCTGCCTCGGCCACCCCCCACCCCAGCCCTAACCAAACACTAATCTACCACTGCCTCTACAGATTTCTCCATTCTGGACATTTCATATGAATGGAGTCTTATTACATGTGGCATTTTCTCACTGGTTCTTTCACCTAGCATAATATTTTCAAGGTTCGCTGATGTTGTAGCATGTATCAGTATCTACTGCTTTTAACGACTGAATACTGATCCACTGTATGGACATAACACATCTTGTGTATTCACCTGTTGGTTTAGAGACATTTGGGTTATATCTACTTCCTGCCTATAATGAATAATGCTGCTTTAAACATTCAGGTACATTTTTTTCAGGGACATGTTTTCATTCCTCTTGGGCATATCCCTAGGAAAGAAATTGCTGGTCATATGGTAATTCTATGTTAAATAATATGAAGAACTGTCATACTGTCATCCAAAGTAGCTGTATCAATTTACATTCCTATCAGTGTATGAGGGTTCCAATTTCTTAACATCCTAGCCTACATTTATTATTACCTAACTTTTTCTCTTTTTAAAAATTTTATTTTTTTATTTGACAGAGACAGAGAGAGTACAGCAGGGGGAGTGGCAGGGAGAGGGAGAGGCAGAGACACCAACCGGGGGCTTGATCCCAGAACCCTGGAATCATGACCCAAGCCAAAGGCAGACACTTAACTGACTGAGCCACCCAGGCACCCCTATTATCTAACTTTTTGACTGTAGTCATTCTAATGGTGTGAAGTGGTATCTCATTGTGGTTTTTGTTTCATTTCTCTGATAGCTAACAATATCAAGTACCTTTTCATGTGCTTACTGTGTATCTTCTCTTAAAATGTCAATTCAGTTTTTTTTTTCGACTTTGCCACCCAGGCACCCCTAGATCCTCTATTTTAAAATTAGGTTGTTTTTTATTAATGAGTTCAGAGTTCTTTACATATTCTGAATGCAAGTCTTTTATCAGATATATGATTTGTAAATATCTTCTCCCATTCTGTGGGTTGTCTTTCTAGTTTCTTGATGGTATCCTTTGAAGTGTTAAGTTTAAAATTTTGATGAAATCCAATTTATCTTATTTTTGTTTTGTTAATCCTGTTTTTGGTATCATACCTAAGAATGCCTATTCCAAGGTCACGAAAATCTACCCCCATATTTTCCTTAAAAAAACTGTCTTCTGATGTCCATATATATCCCTTTCTATTGAGTCTAAGATAAGAAGTGAAATCGGTGAGTAACAGGGAGTACAGGTTAGCAGATGATACCAATGAATGATTTTACCAATTTTCAAACCCACCTCATATGTCTGAGAGTTCCAAATGCTCTACATTCTTGTCAACACTTAGTAGTTTCAGACTTTTTCATTAACACCATTCTGGTGGGAATACAGTGGTATCATATTGCATGATAGTTTTAATGTGTAGGTCTCTCAAAATGATGTGTGAGAACCTTTTCACCTTATCTGAACAACTCACTTTGTAAATGCCTGTTCCAGTCTTTCGCCCAGGAACCCATTTGTTTCAAAAATGGGTTCCTGATGTTTTTATTGTTTTGTTTTGACATATATTTTTTATATACTCTAGATACAAGTCCTCTGTCAGGTCCAAGTAATGCAGACACTTTTACCACTGTGTCACTTGCCTATTTGCTCTCTTAATAGTATTCGTTGGTGAACACAAGTTCTTATTTAATGAAGAACAATATATCAGTCTTACCTGGTTAGCACTTATTGTGTCCTGTGTAAAAAATAATCTTTGCCTACCCAAGGGTCACATAGGTATTTTCCATGTTTTCTCTAGAAACTATTTTTCACTTTTCATATTACATCTATAGCCCCTTTGAGAAGCACATACATAATCTCCGTGTTACAAAACTACTTCAGAGAATAGAAAAAGGAAAGCTCCACAACTCATTTTATGAGGCCAGCATAACTTCGAAGCCAAAATACATACATAGAAATCTCTGATATAGTTACTGATAAATGTGGATTTTAAAAAACTCTAAGACAATGGCAAACCAAGTTCAGCAGAGTGTGTGAAGAGACACAAATGCAACACAGCTAAGTAGGACTGGACCCAATAATGCAAACAGGAGATAATCTATTAATGTTATACATCTAACACATCCTTTTAGCAGATTAATGGAAAAATACACATGATCATCTCTACCAACACAGAAAAAGCACTTCATACAATTCAATACTTATTTAGGACAGTAAAAGAAAAAAACTCTTGCAAAATCAAGACTAGAAGGTATTTCTTAATCTTTTACAGTTATCCATCAAAAACTTATACTAATAGTAAGTTAGAAGAAATAGGGAGAGGTTGGTAAAGGGTACAAACTTTCACTTATAAGATGAATAAGATCTGAGGATCTAATGTATAAGATGGTAATGATAATTGATAACAGTGTACTGTGTAAGTGAAATTGCCACGAATGTAGAACTTAAATGTTCTCACCAAAAAAAAAAAAAAAAAGGTCAATGTGAGGTGATGGGTGTGTTAATTAACTGAATTTCACAACATATCATATTACAAATGTTCCTTACTTGTTGTTCTTGTGTGTGTATATTTTAGTTGTATTATATGCTGGTTAAAATATAAATGTATATGAAGGCAAATTTTTTACCTTTTTGTTTATGGCTGTATCCCCAGCACCAAGAACTAACTATTCCTACACATTTAAAAAAAAAAAAAAAAGTCATGGAGCATTTTCTTTCTTTCTTTTCTTAGTATTTTATTTATTTATTTGAGAGAAAGTGAGGGACCATGAGCAGGGGGAGGACCACTGGGAGAAGCAGACTTCTCATTGAGCAGGCTCAATCCCAGGACTCGAACCAAAGGCAGACACTTAACGCACTGAGCCACCTAGGCGCCCCCCCCAGACTTTTTTTTTAAATGAATAAACAAATGATTCTTAAATCAAAATTTGCACTTGGGGAAAAAAATTATAGTACTTTCTTTTGGCATTGCTCTAGATATAAGCATTATATAGGCTAAGTTCATATGCATTAAAATATATATACATATATGTACATATCACATATGAAAATATTTCTGATGAGATTAAAAAAATAAACCTATCTAAATAAAAAAAACCCGGGCGCCTGGGTGGCTCAGTGGGTTAAAGCCTCTGCTTTCGGCTCAGGTCATGATCTCAGCGTCCTGGGATCGAGGCCCGCATCAGGCTCTCTGCTCAGCAGGGAGCCTGCTTCCTCCTCTCCCTGTCTCTCTCTCTGCCTGCCTCTCTGCCTGCCTCTCTGCCTACTTGTAATCTCTCTCTCTGTGTCAAATAAATAAATAAAATCTTTTTAAAAATAAATAAATAAATAAATAAAACCCTATAGTAAGATATCTTACTTAATGATGAGCTCTTCGAGGCATGCCTAATTAAAAGTCAGGAACATGACATTCAAGTGAGCCCTTCACGCTGCTGCCTGGCAATCACACTGTATTTCCCATCCAAGTACTAACCAGGCCCGACCCTGCTTAGCTTCGGAGATCAGACGAGATCGGGCGCGTTCAGGGTGGTATGGCCGTAGACCACACTGTATTTCCCCATTCTGTCCTGTTCTCTTTTCCACTCTTTGACAGAGGACTGTATCATGTATTTTTCCCTCTTCTCAAACCCCTAATACAGACTCCCACTATTCCTTATTCTCAACCAGCGACCTTGCTTCCCATATACTAAGTAAGGCATAGAAAACCTTAGGTGAAAACTTCCCTAAGCCACCACCATCATGTCTGTGTCTAGAGACAGCTGACCCTTGAACAACACGAGGTTGACTGCGTAGGTCCATGTACTTACATGTGGATTTTTTTCCCCCAATAAATACAGTACAGTGCTGTAAATGTATTTTCCTTATAATTTTCTTAGTAACATTTTATGTAGCTTACTTTATTGTAAGAATGTGTATATAATTCATATCAATATACAAAATATGTGTTGGCTGTTTATATTATCAGTAAGGCTTCCTGTCAACAGTAGGCTATTAGTAGTTTGGGGGAAGTCAAAGGTCATATATGACTTCTGGATGGCACAGAAGTTGGTGCCCCTAACCCCTGTGTTGTTCAAGGGTCAACTGTATTCCATCTTCTCTCCTGTTTCTATAAACTCTCCCTACTCCTATTAAAGCAAAGGCTAATCCTTCCACCTGTGCACATGGATCAGGAGTCAGCAAGCCATGCCCATGCTATCAATGGCTGCTTTCACGCTATTAAAGTAAAGCTGAGTAGTAGTAACAGAGACTGTTTTGCCCACAAAGCCTAAAATACTTACTATCTAGCCCTTTGAAAAAAACGCTGCTGACCCTTGTAGATCATCTCTCTTCTCATCTAATATGGGCACAGCTGGTTGCAAAGGCCCATTAAATTCCATGCACAAGAAATAAAGTAAGATCCACACACAACACAGACAGCAGTATCAGAGATGCATCAGATAACTCATGACCAAGAAAAGGGGGGGGGATCTTAACAGGGAGAGGTCACCTATAAAGGATGAATACTGAATGGCATATGACTCTCGAACAACTACTTGAAACTAGAATATTATAAGACAATCCCTTAAATTGTGAGGGAAAATTCTTCTACCTTGGAATTCTATACCCAAATCAGCTAAATTACTAACCAGGTATTAGCATGGAAGCAAGCTATTTTCAGCAATACAAACATCTCAAAAATCTCACCTCCTCATACATTCTCTCTCTTGAACATTACAGAGGGAGGCACTTCACCAAAACGTAGGCAGAAATGGAGAAAGAGTATAGGATGAAAGAGTAAGGCATGGATCTGGAGACCACAGGCTCTGACACAGGCAAAAGACAAAGAGAACTCAGAATCCTGAAGGCAAATCACAGGCTAAACCTAGGTGGCATAAGAGGACAGCCACAGTGCAGATTTGAGAAAATGCACAAAAAGACCTAAGGCTTTTCCCAATTTGTAAGAAACCGAACAATCAATTATCTAATGTGCTTAAACATACTGGGACAGCTTCTTTAAAAAAAAAAAAAAAATCAGAGACAAATGGGAAACTAAGCAAAAACTTAGAGAAGAAAAAATTTTAACTCCAAGAAATATAATCATAGTACACTGCAAAGTTCTATAGTGAACATATTACAAGGTTATGATAATGTGAAAAGTGAACACTGCTTTAACCAAAAGCATGATATACTGGGATATAAAAGGAGAGGATGTTCAAGGTGGCCAAAGGATCCTAAAGCACAGACTCATCCCTCACAGCAGCAAGCCAGGAGATAATATCTAAAATTGAAAAGCAAATAGTATTTTTATTAAATATGGGCGTAAATATCAGAAGAAACAGCTAAAAGTACCAAAAATGGTTGCTCTGAGAGCAGAACATAAGAGGAAAAGTTACACCAAGACAAGGCAGGGGATAGTGTTTTTCACTGTGAGTCCTGTAGTACAATTTTCTTTTTAACTGCACAGTTGTATTATTTAAAGTCAACAATTAATGTGTTTGTTTTTAAAACAAAAATAATGGTTTTTGTGCATTTAAGGTCAATTAATTCACTCACCACAAATACTACCTAGTACTATGTGCTAGGTACTTTTCTAGGTACTAGGAATACAACAGCACAGGAAAAAAGTCCTTGCCCTCATGAAGCTTATATCCAAAGGGAAGAAAATAAACAAATTAATGTATGCTATAATGTCAGCTAAATTAATGTTGTGAAGAAAAATAAAGGTAAGGGTACAGTGTAGTAAGTATGCTATTTAAATAGGGTTTTCAGAAAAGGGGCCCTTCCAAGAATGAGCAAAAAGGAAATCAACCTAAAAATGAAAATGTGTTTTGAGAAAACATCATGGACGTAGGATTACAGGAGGGTATCAATTAAGTTCAAGGTGAGAGTTTCATTTTAAGCCTCTCATACTCCAAAGCAAAGTATCATTCAAGAACCTATACCAGAAGTTCTCAGTAGTGGCACATAAATCTCTAGGCACCCTCAACCTTAGGAACACGGCTATTAATACTCTTCCTATATCCATAGCTAGCTATTACTTATTAAAGTTACTGCATAAATTTATACTCAAACTTCTTTCTTTCTATAGAATATGTAGGCATTTATATTTTAACCAGGTAGTTAAAAGTTTTCCTAAATCAAAAGCTCAACACGTTAATCAAGAAGGATTCCAGTTTAATTCCAAGTTACCAAAATTAATCACATCCGGTCTTCTTTCTCTCACTACGGTTGAATCCTAAACCACTGGGAATAAGACGCATTTAAAGAAACAATTTACAGGGTAATGCAAAACATTCATTTTCCTCTCCAAGGAACCTCACTCAGGCTGAGGTAGAGTTTCAACCTCTGAATTATCTTTTCACTGAAAACTGAGTAAAAAAAAAGTATTAAAGGTTGAAGAGATAATTTTATTTCAAATATGGTCGTTATACAATAAAACCTCATATTCAAAAAGTAGGATTAATTGTAATACATCTTATTCTCAAAACACACCATTAAGAGTCATCGGAACTATCTGTGTCAAAAAAAGTGATAGTGAATGACAGAAGAAAGGCAGGCAGGGACAACCCCCACCCCCAAGAGGAAAACACCCTTAAAAGGATTTTATAAGGAGCCCACCACCCTCTCCCACTGATAGGCAGATGACAAAAACCTGATTGGATGACAGGTGCATGGAGGGTTAATCAGATTAAAACAGCGCCTGCCAACAAACCCATAAAAACCCCTAGATCTAGGGGTGCCTGGGTGGCTCAGTCAGTTAAGCATCTGCCTTTGGCTCAGGTCTTGGGATCGAGTCCCACATTAGGCTCCCTGCTCTGCGGAGAGTCTGCTTCTCCCTCTACCCCTCCCACTGTTCACGATCTCTCTCTCACGCTCAAGAAAAACAACAACAAAAAACACCCTAGATCTAAATGCCAAATCAGCAACCTTCTTGGGTCCCCTTTCTCTTTGGGAGCTTTGTACTATCAGTCGAAAAACTTTGCTGCCCACCATTTGTCCTCTGATCTACCTCTTCATTCTTCCAAGAAGGCCTGACCAAGAACTGGTGGCACCAAAGGAGAAGAAATCCTCTAACAGTGAGACTTTTAGATTTTAAATAGGTTTTAAAGTTTAACTCACAAAAAGAAAGTAAATTCAAGTAACTATTTCAATTAAGAGTAGGGTTTAAAGTTTATTTTTATTTATTTTTTTTTTAAAGATTTTATTTATTTATTTGACACAGAGAGAGAGATTACAAGTAGGCAGAGAGGCAGGCAGAGAGAGAGGAGATAGGAGGAAGCAGGCTCCCTGCTGAGCAGAGAGCCCGATGCGGGCCTCGATCCCAGGACCCTGGGATCATGACCTGAGCCGAAGGCAGCGGCTTTAACCCACTGAGCCACCCAGGCGCCCGGGTTTAAAGTTTAAAAGTTATTCAGAAATTTCTGGAAAAGCAGAGAAAACACAACTTTATTACTCTTTTAACAACTGTGTGCTCAACTATAGCACCAGATGTTGATGCTTTCCCCACCAAGCTTTACAGTCCTAAGACGAAGCACTGCAGTACAGTAACAGCTACAACTCAGGTTTGGGATGACTGCTTGCTTACTGGCCTTGTGCTTTCACGTCTAAAATAGAGATAATAGGGCGCCTGGGTGGCTCAGTGGGTTAAAGCCTCTGCTTTCGGCTCAGGTCATGATCTCAGGGTCCTGGGATGGAGGCCCGCATCGGGCTCTCTGCTCAGCAGGGAGCCTGCTTCCTCCCCTCTCTCTGCCTGCCTCTCTGCCTACTTGTGATTTCTCTCTGTGTCAAATAAATAAATAAATAAACCTTAAAAAAAATAATAAATAAATAAATAAAATAGAGATAATAATGCCTACGAAGACAGCAGTCTTGCGAGTGCCTCAGTCAGTTAGGCATCCAACTCTTGATTTTGGCTGGGGTCGTGATCTCGGGGTCCTGGGACTGAACCCCAGGAGGGCTCCATTTGGTGGGAGTCTGCTTGGGGATTCTCTCTCCTCCCTCTCCCTCGGCCCCTCCCCAGGAAGCGAGCACGCACAAGCACACTCTCTCTCTAAAATAAGTAAATCTTTAAAAAAAAGTTAGCAGTCCTGTCAATGAGAAGTACACATATATTTAAGTATCAATAATACATATTAAAAAGCCTTGTGATCGCAGAGAACTACACCAATAATCACATTTTAAACAAAAAAAAACCTGTTACTTTAAAATTTTTCTGATTTCAGCAGTAATGGCTATCAGATTCTATGGAAGAACAGTGGCACACTGGTCCACTCACACACACAGCCAGAAAAAGAAGATTTTTTTTTTTTAAGATTTTGTTTATTTGTCAGAGAGAGCACAAGCAGGGGGAGCGGCAGGCAGAGGAGAAGCAGGCTCTCCCCTGAGCAGGGAGCCCAATGTGGAACTCGATCCCAGCACCCTGGGATCATGACCTGAGCTGAAGGCAGAGGCTCAACCAACTGAGCCACCCAGGAGTCCCAAGAAAAGATGTTTTTAAAAATTTAGACTTAAAAAAAAATTAGACTTCCTCATAAACAAGTAAGTGTCAAGAGAGAGTATTTTTAGCAAATATTTAACTATACAAACCAAAAGACTAAAGTTGTTTAACCACATGTAAACTGCACATCATCTGACTTCAGGTAGAATGTTTATTTTTGGTTATACTTGGGAACCAGATACCTAATGTATATAAACATCAGCATATTTTTTAAACAGCTATCTTAATGCTTTTGTTCACTCAGTAATAATTCCCACTATTCTTAGAAGGAAAAAACACAAACAATATCCTTAACCAAAACTCATCATAGTTTTTACTTCTTAAACTTTTAAACTAACATTAAACAAACAGCATCATCTGACAATGAGTAGGTACACTATTTGCCCACTTAAGTCTTTAAACTCCACCAGAGCATAGACCTATCTTTTTCTCTGTTGTGTCAAAAATACGGAGGCACCTAACTGGCACCAAATATGTACTCAATAAATATGTGTGGAATGAATGAATGAGGGAGGGAGGGAACTGGGCTTCTAGACTAAAGCTTAAGTGTTTTAAGTTGCAACAGAACATTTTCACTTGTATACCCATCACTGGGTACAAACCACCACAGTCTCAATTCTAATGACATAAAAAACTGAAAAAGACACATACTACATATTTGAAAACACAACTTTATTACTCGTGTGTAATACACAAAGTAAAAGATTCACAAAGCCAGTTTCTTATATTTTTTCCTCTAGAAATTTTGTTGTGTTCTTTCTGATATCAAAATATACACATATATTAGAAAAGGCATGCTGCAATCTTGATAAACCAAACACTATCTTTAAAGTTCTATTGCAATATGGAGTAATTTAAGCAAGTGAACAGAATTTCCAGAGTCCACACAGAATATTGTGAAAAGCCAAATTCCTTAATTAAAGGTGAAATAAAATGAAAAAAAAGGTAGATCTTACTATTTCAAAACTATACTGAATTTTAAAAAGGGAAAATAAACCAAGCTTAGAATAAACTTATTACACTGAAATTATTTATGCAAGAAGGCATGTAATATCCTTATATTTGATCTTTAAGCTAGTAAGACAAGTTATTTTCCAAAATTTTTAAGCCAGATGACAAGGCTTGAATTAGAGAAGTTACTTTTATTAAAGTAACACTGCTTGGATAAGTTCCTTAATTCTAAAATCTACAGTAAGATATTCAGCAGTAACAGTACAGTAATATACATTATGATTCTACCCAACTTGCACAAGCATAATTATCTGGGTGGAACAGGCTTTATGGCTAGCAAGCTATGATCTGTGAGTGCAATAATATACGTGCATGGATCGAAGTTTCCCAAGATTCTGATGGTCATCTTCAGAGGCTTACTACACAAGAGTTGATTTGAGGGTGAATAAAATACAACAAAATCAATTCATTAACACCGGTACGAAAACAAGGCTCTCTACAACTACATGCATTGGGGGGAAAAAAAATCCAGGGCACGTAAAAGAAGATAAAACACAATTAATTGCTGCCTGTGTTCCCTACTTTATGGTCTTCAACACCGGGTATTAGATACTCCTTTTTAGCGCTCTCTTAAACAGAAATTTAGTGTTTCAATTGCCCCTCCTCCACAGTTAACATCAGTGCCCTTTCTTCCTCCTCCCTTACCCCTCCCAGTTCAAACAAATTAACATTTGTACTAAGGTACCTCCTATCAGCTCGCAGCTTCTTCCCAAACACGCCCACGTACACTGAAACTGGCCTGCGTCTACAAAACACACAGCTACAGGAAAAGAGCTCCGAGGGGGGCAGGTGGGAGGATAATTTAGCTCCGCACAGGTTTACGGCTATTTTCCAGATATTAGCTCCTCACGCTTGGCTCGGGTTTCTGCCAAATCACCTCCAAAGCACGGTGTTTATGAGCCTACCTAATCCGATACTGCAATGGAATTCCGGATATTTGCAGACAGATATCCCGGCTTTGCAAGTGTTTGATCGGATCCGTCCGGAATCTCTCCTTTGCTCAGTACGCCCGCTCCCAGCAGTACAGCAACCCGACCTCCGGCCGCGCCCCCGGCCCCACACCCCGCCGAGCGCCCGGCCCGAGGCCAGCGCAGGACCAGGC
Organism: Ailurus styani; assembly: GCA_002007465.1. Taxonomy (NCBI): domain Eukaryota; kingdom Metazoa; phylum Chordata; class Mammalia; order Carnivora; family Ailuridae; genus Ailurus; species Ailurus styani. Next base: position 4,064,503 of record LNAC01000213.1, on the reverse strand, counting down.
TCTCCGGGTCCTGGGCTGGCGGATGACCCGGGCTGCGGGGGCTCCGCAACAGGTCACCCTGACCGCGGGCGCGCGTTCGCCGGCGGCCGGCTCGACTGCCGGC
>LNAC01000213.1:4016055-4063593 GCA_002007465.1 Ailurus styani | reverse complement strand
GGAGCCGTGCGCGCGCACACCAAACGAGCGCACGAGCGCGTGCCCCTAGCGCCGCGACCGGCGGGGTCTTCGCCGCGCGCGCCGCGCCAGCCGCTCTACTGCCCCACAAGCCCAACTGCCGCGGGGGACCGGTGTCCGCGGCGCGCGCCGCTTGCCGCAGCCCCTCGGCCCCGCGCTCGCCGGAGGGAGGGGCCGCTACCCGCCCAACGGAGGGGCGGGGAAGGGTTGGAGGGCCGACAGGTGGGGCACCCGCCGCAGCCCGCCACCTCCCGGCACGGCGCCCACCACGGTGAAATCCACCCTGGTGTCTGTCGCTTTCAGCGCCGGCACCTCATCTTTAGGGCCGGAGAACAAGGTCTGGAAACACTTGGCCCCCAGATGAAATATTCTGCCCGCGCCAGTGGTGGTTTTACAATTAGTCGCTGCGGGCAAGTGAGGGGGTTCCAAATGTGAAGAGCCGCCCCGCTGCTATAGGACCATGAATTACGGTGATCAATACTCTCATACAGAAAGATTCGGGTAGTGTTAGAAGTAGGCCTTTGTGAGTGTTATGCAGGGGACTGCCCTTGGCTTAATAAGCAAATGACAGAAATTTGGCATCCCCGGGGTCTCAGATTGACGAGTTTCAGGTGAAAAGTATTTTCACGTCAATGCGTGAACAAGATTCTGAAATATCAAATATTTTCTGTGAATGAGAAAGGAATAGATTTGGGATGAACGGTGGAAGGGGGGTTGTTTCGGAGGGTGCACTGTATGGGGTGGCCTACTTAAAATTAGCACCATTTCATGCAGTGTGACTATAAATAGAAGGTTTTAAGTGAGCCACCTTTATACACGCTGTCATTAGACCGTTTGGAAATAGATGATTATTTGATGATCTGCAGCTCTTTAGGCCACGTGCAGTAGGATGTGAAAGGAATATTGTGTACTAGCATGGGGTATAAAACACAAGAGGACCAAAATTGTTCCCATTTGGTTTCTTTCCTCCCTTTAATAACCACTAAGCAGAAATGATTAATCTTGTATATTGAAGAATGCTAATTATTTCCATCTTTGATCTCCTGGCATCCTAGCCTTTTACTCTTAGAGAAGCTAGAATGTCTTCAACCCCTTCCCTTAAACAGGGTTTTTTCTTTAAAGGCTTCCTTCCCCCTCTCCACACCCAAAGGTAAGCTGACAAACAAAAACAGGGATAGACAAAGTTTATGGTTTTTGAATGTTATTGCATTTTGCTTTCCAAGAAAGTCATGAATCATAATGAAATCACTGGGAGAAGTAGAGAAACCAAAAGAAGGAAAAAAAAACAACTTTCAAATGAGAATAGACTTAGAAAAAAGAAAACAGACTATTGGTTAAAGGGGGGAAGTGTATTATTTATACAGGAAGTTTTCCCATAGATGCTAATTGCTTCAAGTCCCAAAGAAACAACAGGCAAACAGAATTAGCACTTGGAGGAAAAACCCTTCTAGTTATCAAGTTAGGTAAATGTTTATTCTTTTTTAAGTGTTAATAAGAGATTAAGGAAAAGGTGGTTGACTGCCAACAATAATACATACAACAATTACACACAACACACACACATATCTCATTTTAAGAAATAAATATCTAGAAATAAGAAAACTGAGAAACAACAGGGAATTCTAGTATCAACGTCTTGCAATTAATTTAAACTTGAATTAGGGCTTCATAAAAACAAATGAAGCTGTGTTCGTACATCTGCCAATAATTTTCACAGTTTACCATAAGAGAGAAGTGAAGTTTTCATTTGGACTTTGAAGAGAAAAAAATCATGTGACTTATGAAGGTAGGCCATGGATATACTAAATTCTTATAAGTACTGAATTTCTGAGTTTGGAATAATTATTCAAAATCTGTTTCTCATGTTGATAACCTCTAAAATACTAGTTTTATTAGCCTTTAGAGTTGTGTTGAGTTCAAACTTCTGAAATTGGTGAGATTAAGAATTTATGAATAAAAATGCAGAAAAAAAATTATTCTCAACATCTTTTTTTTTTTGTCATAGCTTGGGAATTATTTGAGAAAGCCAGTGTCCCTTCCCAATTATTGATATGCAAATGAAATGGCTTTTTATATTTAAAGAGGACTAGCAGCAAATTTTCTTTACCAGAGCATCTTTTATCACAGTTAAATTCTGTACATTGCTTTATGTATTCCATTTGCTTTTGCCAGAAGACAAGAAATATGCAGTCTTAGTGTAACAAAAAGTACTAATGTATAAAAGAGAAATGCTATTATATAAAATATAAATCAATAAGAATTCAATATGCTTAAAATCGTTTCAGAGGAATCACCATTATGTAAGTTTTATTACTATCCATCAAAATTATTTCCAAGGGGTAAGCCAAAGAACTCATTTAGATATAGAACAAGCAGTTTCAGAGACAAGAGACCGCCACAGCAAGAACCAATCAACAAACAACTCCTCTCATTACTGCTGTCAAAATCAAACTGGCATGGTTAGAAGCTTATTATTTCAGTAACACTTAATTCTATTACAACCAACAGAATTTCTGCAATCACACAGACCTCTATTATTTCTCTAACCATTAATCTCTTTTTTCAAAAAAAAAATATATATATAGGCCAGACATTTTGAAAAAATTTATCGGTTATGTTTGCAATGTTCTGATTTAAAATCTAGGCAAAATAGCATACCCAAAAATCACTCTGAGGGAAAGGATATATGGGAGGACTTTGAAAAGCTAGACACACATTCTCCAGAAATCTGACACCAAGGTATGAGGAGAGCCTGCCACCATTCCCAATCAAGTGAGACATGCCACAGATACCAAGAACAAAGATGATCAACCGTCCGTTCAAATATGAGTACCAACTGTCAAAAGGCATAAGGCCTAACTTAAGACTGAACTGTTTCTCACATGGGCGACTCTCTGCAGAGAATGGATCAGCAGGGAAATATTTACTTAATGGTGACTAATGTTTCCCCAGAACAAGTCCCGGGGACCAGCTAGTATATAAACAATGTTTGCATGAACTAATAATTTTCAATATTAACTTTAAAGGTGATTTCAGTAATGCCTCATCTGACAAGATAAAGAAGGGGCAGTGAGGGATTGAACATAATTAGATATTCTAAATAACAGAGGTTTTCATCTTAAGCACTAGAAACAATGGAATATAAACCTTGTGTATTGATTTTTTCCCCTGAAATATCTTCAGTTTCTTTGTCTTAAACTAGTAAAACATAGTAGTTTAACCTATTCCTAATGACCCAGAGGTATTTCATAATCAAAAGCAGTAATACCAAGATGTGTGTGGGAGCTTAGAGGTACTTGGTATCCCTCACCCTACAATAAATAATTGTGGCCTCCTATGTTCCTGAATTCCTTTGAGTCTAATTGATCTGGATGGTGCCCGTTCTTGACCTTCCTAATGGTGCTACACCACTGCCTGCCTACATGTATTAACACACCTCCCTTTTAATTGTCTTACCGCATTAGCCTGGGAAACCAAACAACCAATATTTTTAATGTATGTATAAAATAAGAGGAAAGAACCTCAGAATATGCTAAAACAACTCCAATATGTGTGGGACATTTACTTCATCGAAAGGCCATTTGACAACTTTCATGTTTTCCTCAATATTTTTGACATTTGAGTTTACCAGGTAAGTAAATCATTATTGCATTCCACTTTCTTTATATAAATTTTGGACATTGTTCTCCATACTTAAAGGAAGATTAGGATTTTGTCGATAACATTCGTCACAGCAGTCTCCTTATATAGCCTGCATTCAAAATAAGTTTAGAATTAAAAGCCCCAGGAATTCATAAATCCGTATCAGTAATAAATAGATAAAATGAGTGGAGAAGAAGGGAGTACTCTCTTTTATGGTGGAATATTGAATGCCAACAGGTAAGTGTGGAGGGAGTGCTGGAGTTCGACAATCTCCATTTTGCAACCATTATGGCAAAGACTGGGTAAGACCAAAACCATCGATGGATACTAAATGTAAGGAGACATTTTGATGAGGAAGAGGGTATTTGCATCATCTCACAGTTCTTCCTATAGACTTCCTATTAATTGCAAGGAAGGAAAAACACTAATTATACACTAGAGAAATTAGACAAAATCTTGACCAGGTAATCGAAATTAACATCGTGAGTGAGGGACAGATGGACACTGCCTTGAGATGTGATTCCCAGAGGACACAGCACCCAGGAGGAAGTTGAATGAAGAATCTGATAAATATCAGATTCCAAATGAATATTCTAGGTCTTGTTTTGTTTTTTAAGGGGAAGGGGAGTGGCTATATTCTTCAAAGATGTCAATGTCATGAAAGACAAAGGCTATGAGCAAATTCCAGCTGAAGAGCCATGACAGCTAAACGCAATATGAAATACTAGACTGGAACCTTTACTGGAGGAGAAAATAATTCTATAAAGCACATTATTGGCTTAATTGGAAAACAGGTGGTAGACTGATCAGATCACATCAATGTTAAAATCACTGAAGTGGGTGACTATACTATGGTTGTGTCTCTAAATGCTGTGGTATTTAGGAATAAGGGACTAAGAGGTGTGCATGGTTGAGAAATATATATATATAGAGAGAGAGAGAGAGAAGAGAAAACAATAAAACAAGCAAGCATTAACAATAGGTGGTGTCAGGTAAAGGGTGTTTAGGTGTTCCCCGAAGATGTCTATAAATTTGAAATTATTTCCAAATGAAAAGCTTTTTTTTTTAATTTCAAAAAAAGCAGCAGTAAAAGCAACCCATAGACTCTAACATTATAATTATTTTAAATGACCGCCTTACTGCCAAATCCCACGGGCTTTGTTGACTCCTCCCCTGAAATTGTCTCATCTCTTGGGTTAAAACTATACAAACAATGTATTTTATAATTGAAGAGTTATCTAACTTTTTATTTAATGAATGAGGAAACTGAACCTCAGAGATTCAAGATTTACCCAAAATCCCTTAATCAGTTAGCAGGATGGCATAATCTTGATTCTATTTCTGTCTATAGTTGCTAACCTGCTACTGCTGAGTTTCTATCATCTTCCCTCACTTCCCTTTCTCACTCTGAGTTTCCTGTGGGCCTAAATTCTCTATCTATGATCATACAGGGGACTTATACTGTCTCACCATTTCAGCTGCTACTGTTTCCCTGAAATTCTTTTCTTCCCTCCTGCCCCCCGCCCCCCCACCCCCAAGGAGTTCCTACCCAGTCTTCTGTCTGATTGCCTCCATGACATCTATATGGAGACATTCCATCAGCAGTTCAAACTCTACGTGTTTAAAACTGAAATAGCCACAGAAGAACGAATTAAAATGGCTAGTAAAACCTATGAAAATAAGCCCATCCTTACTGATAAAGACACATTAAAACGAGATATGTTTGCCTCCAAGCCTGCCCAATTAATAAGATCTATATAATATTCAGTTTTAGCCAAGGCTTGGGCAATAGGCTCTCTCAAACACTGATGGTAGGATTATAAATGAAAATATCTCTTCGCTGGACAATTTGCCAAAAGCAAGAAAAGATTTACATGTACATACCCTCTAACCCAGCAATTTCACACATAGATACTTGTCCTACAAAAGTGCTGTGACAATGTTCAAAGAAATACATAGGACTGCTCACTAAATATTGTCTGTAAGAGCAAAAGCTGAAATACTAAATGTTCCTCCATATGGGAGTGGGTAAATGCAATTATACTTCCTTACAATGAAAAGATAGGTCTGTGTAAACCAATATAGAAAAAACCCAAATAAGTTGGCGAGACCTATGTACGCCAGTGTTCCATTTCCTTTTCTTGGTTGGTACGTACATCAGAAATCAGCCCGGAAAGCTATGCAAACAACTAGCACAGTGGTTACCTTGAGAGAGTGGAATGGGGGTAGAAAAGGGGACTCTCATATTTCTATTTCATATAGTTCCATTGTTTGCTATTGTTGTGGTTGTTTTTAAGATTTTATTTATTTATTTGACAGAGAGAGACACACCGAGAGAGGGAACACAAGCAGGGGGAGTGGGAGAGGGAGAAGCAGGCTCCCCGCTGAGCAGGGAGCGCGATGTTGGTTCCATGCGGGGCTCCATCCCACGACACTGGGATCATGACCTGAGCTGAAGGCAGGCGCTTAATGACTGAGCCACCCAGGTGCCCCTCTATTGTTTTTTATTAGAAGTATGTATACCATTATAAAAGCAACAATAAAAAAGGTGTTGTTTTCTTTTTAACTTGAAATATTTTAATTCCTTAACCAGCATTTCTGCCAACACCACTCTTCTCATCATTCTTTTTCTCTCCCAGGCTTTAGAATCACCATTGACTCCTTTCTCTCCTTTAATATTTATCCATTTAGTTCTGTTACTTAGAATTTTTTGCAGATTTTTTTTGCAAATATTAGACCAAACTATGTACATAAAAATTACTCCTACCTGAACTCTTAGATTTAGCTACTCTCCACACCTTTTCTCTTTTTTACACACCTACTCCTACACCATTTTCACACATCCTCTCCATCCCACTCAAAAATCCCCATGTTGTTCCTTGTGATTTACCAAGGTGACATCCACGGAATTCCATGCCTCAGTTTACCCTAATAATCCACCTAATCACTCCACGTGGCCTAGACAGGCCATCCTTTAATTTATTCATTCAATAAACTAATACGTATTTCTCCTCATAAGCACCAATTATGGACCTACTCCCATGATTCCACACCAGCACACCTCTTCCTTGCCCTCTCATCTGTCCGTTCTAAAACTCTTTAGGGCCTGACTTCAGACAGGCCTCTGCCGCTTCCATGAGGATATGCCTCTTGGTACAACCACTTCACACTGACATCTCCCTTTTCCAAACCCCTACCCAGATTATTGTTGGTATCACCCTCTCACTTTGAAAAATGTGTTATATCTTGACTTACGCTTTTACCAGTATGTGCATTTCCTTTTCCTTTTTTTTTTTTAATGTACATTTATTGACTAGCATAATGGCTTTTGCCTTTTAGCATCCGTGAAGAAAATCTCAAGAAGTGTTTCTGATTGGTCCACTTTGGGTCATGTGCTCATCCGGAACCAATCAGTATGGCTAGAAAGGATGAGGCCATTCTTGGGTTACCCGCCCACTGCTGTAGGGGGAGGGAAGGAGGTGGGAGGGTGCTGGAATAGCGCTCAGCGGAAAGAAGGATGCTGTCTCCAGACACAGAAGGATGGATAACCAGTATGTGCATTTCTTATATTCTCTAATCGACTGATGCTCCTGGAGAACACAATGCAATCCTCTCTTCTCTCACTCTGTTGCTCTCTCTCTCTGGGTTCATGTTTATTGAGCATTTACAGTAGACAGACAACACATTAAATGCTTAGCCTATGTCATTTTATTTTGTCCCACAAGAACCCTGAAAGGTAGATAGTTTTACATTTTGAAAAGGGGGCTTAGAGAAGTTCAGTAGCTTGCCCAGGGTCATGCTGCTAGGCAATGACAAAGTTGGGAATTAAATCCAGGCAGGCTGACTCAGTCTCCAGGCTGTACTGTCTCCCTATAAAACTGTGTTTCTTATATATTCTTGTCAATTAACAGCACAATAACATGTACATTAATGAAGCGTGGAAAATACATGTTAAATATAATTACTCTATGCCAGCAATGAACAATTTGGCGTGTGATACCTCCTACATATTTTTTTTCCAGAAAACAAAATATCTCATTTATTTAGACCTCTAGATGACTTCTTCATCTGAGTTTTGTAGCTTTCTATATATAGATCCTGTACATACTTACCTAGGTTTAAACCTGATATTTCTTTTCTCTTAGTGCTATTATAAATAGAAATAGTACTTTTTTAAGTTAACATATAATGTATTATTTGCTCAGGGGTACAGGTCTGTGAATCATCAGTCTTACACAATTCACAGCACTCACCATAGCACATACCCTCCCCACCCCTCACCCAGCCACCCTATCCCTCTCCCCACCCCCCAACCCCCTCAGTTTGATTCCCGAGATTAAGAGTCTCTTATGGTTTGTCTCCCTCCCCAGTGCCATCTTCTTTCATTTTTCCCTCCCCCACGACCCCCCGCCCTGCCCCTCAAATTCCTCATATCAGAGAGATCATATGAAAATTGTCTTTCTCTGATTGACTTATTTCGCTTAGCATAATGCCCTCTAGTTCCATCTACATCATTGCAAATGGAAAGATTTCCTTTTTGATGGCTGCATAGTATTCCATTATATATAAAATATATAATATAATATAATATAATATAATATATATTATGGATAGATAGATACCTCACATCTTTATCCATTCATCTGTCGATGGACATCTAGGCTCTTTCCATAGTTTGGCTATTGTGGACATTGCTTCTATAAACATTTGGGTGCAGGTGCCCCTTCAGATCACTACATTAGTATCTTTAGGGTAAATACCCAGTAGTGCGATTGCTGGGTTGAAGGGTAGCTCTATTTTCAACTTTTTGAGGAAACTCCATACTTTTTTCCAGAGTGGCTGCACCAGCTTGCATTCCCCCCAGCAGTGTAAGAGGTTATTTTTAGCCATTCTGACTGGTGTGAGGTGGTTTTGATTTGCATTTTCCTCAGTGTGGTTTTGATTTGCATTTTCCTGATGCTGAGTGATATTGAGCACTTTTTCATGTGTCTGTTGGCCATTTGGATAGCTTCTTTGCAGAAATGTCTGTTCATGTCTTCTGCCCATTTCTTGATTGGATTATTTGTTCTTTGGGTGTTGAGTTTGATAAGTTCTTCATAGTTTTTGGATACTAGCCCTTTATCTGATATGTCATTTGCAAATATCTTCTCCCATTCTGTCGGTTGTCTTTTGCTTTGTTGACTGTTTCCTTTAATGTGCAAAAGCTTTTGATCTTGATGAAGTCCCAATAGTTCATTTTTGCCCTTGCTTCCCTTGCCTTCGGTGATGTTTCTAGGAAGAAGTTGCTGTGGCTGAGGTTGAAGAGGTTGCTGCCTGTGTTCTCCTCAAGGGTTTTGTTGGATTCCTTTCTCACATTGAGGTCTTTCATCCATTTTGAGTCTATTTTTGTGTGTGGTGTAAGGAAATGGTCCAGTTTCATTCTTCTGCATGTAGCTGTCCAATTTTCCCAACACCATTTGTTGAAGAGACAGTCTCTTCATATTTAATTTTTTAAAAGATGTTATTTATTTATTTTAGAGTTGGGGGGGTAGAGGGAGAAGGAGAGAGATAATCTCGAGCAGATTCTGCACTGAGCATGGAGCCAACTTGGGGCTTGATCTCACCACCCTGAGATTGTGGCCTGAGCTGAAGTCAAGAGTCAGCCACTTGGGTGCCTGGGTGGCTCACTGGGTTAAAGCCTCTGCCTTAGGCTCAGGTCATGATCTCAGGGTCCTGAGATCGAGGCCCGCATCCGGCTCCCTACTCAGCAGGGAGCCTGCTTCCTCCTTTCTCTCTGCCTGCCTCTCTGCCTAATTGTGATCTCTCTCTCTGTGTCAAATAAATAAATAAAATCTTAAAAAAAAAAAAAAAGAGTCAGCCACTTAACTAACAGAGCCACCCAGGGGCCCCCAAACATTACTATTCTCAAGTTAAGAATAGTCTTCTAGAGGCACCTGGGTGGCTCAGTCAGTTAAGCAACTGACTCTAGATTTCCTTTCAGGTCATGAATTCAGGGTGGTGAGACTGAGCCCCACCTCCGGTCCAGATGGGCGTGGAGTCTGCTTGAAATTCTCTCTCTTCCCTCTGCCCCTCCCATTCCCTGCTTGCATGCTCTGTCTCTTAAAAAAAAAAAAAAAAAAAAGAGCAGTACCTGGGTGGCTCAGTCAGTTAAGCATCTACCTTTGACTCAGGTCATGATCCTGGAGTCCCGGGACTGAGCCCCATGTCAGGCTCTCTGCTCAGTAGGAAGCTGCCTTCTTCCTCTCCCTCTACCTGCCACTCCCCCTGCTTGTGCTCCCTCCCTTTCTCTGTCAAATAAATAAAATCTCTAGGGGGAAAAAAAAGAATAGTCTTCTCTAGAATTTGGTTTGGTTATAGAAGCTTTTTCAAGAGTCCCAGAGTAAGACTGCTTTCAAAAACCTAAACACTTTTAGAATAACGGGAAAAGTTAAATGGAAAAAAATGGCATTAGGTCCAGTTCCTCATTTTGTCCACCCAAGTGTATTGAAAAATATATTGCAGGAGATAATTTTCTACCATAGTCGTGCAGTAACAAAATTGGTTATCACATTACAGATGGGAAAAGCTTACTGCATAACCACTGACTTCCATTTCCCTGGAGAGATGCAATTCTATCTGTGGTTTCACATTCCAAAAAGAAATATTCATACTCCTCCTGGAAATGAGTAACATAAGCATTTTAAAGTATTTCTGTTAGATCAACCAATACATTTAATATATGTTTTACTGTATTTAATTGAGATTTCTTTTCGCAAGACAGACTTTCTTCATTATGACTCAATCCTGCATACACAAATTTGAAACTCACTGTTGAATACTGGCAATTATATCTGCCTTCGAAAGTCTCTGTATCTATCACACAGTAGTTATTATTTAAGAGCATTTCACTGGAGAAAGTACAGTGGTGGCAAAATTAGTTACGGATTGACTTTCAGACTGTGACTCCAGTTAGAAAACATGACTTCAAAAATAAAAACAGCCCGATATGTCAGTTACTTTTCAAAAAAATGATTTTAAATTACTGATATAAACATTACCAGCACACACCCTGACACTAAAATAAAACCACTTTAAAACTAATGGGCTTTGGACTGAGATAATTGAAACATAAATATCGTTTATGTTTACTTAATTATGTTTCAGTATTTTTCTCCCCTGTCAACATTATTAATTTTGAGATATTAACTACAAGAGGGGCTGGGATTCTGATAGATTAAAAACATATTTATTGACCACCTTCTAAACATGGTGAATAGAATATACATGTTTATATGTGCTACCTCCCATAATGGCCCTAAAATTCCAATAAAGGATGACAAGAATGGGAGAGGAGAGGATAACAAAAATTTGGAAGATAGAAAAAAAAAGGATAAGTAGATTTAACTAAGCAGAGAAAAGTTAAATTAACTATTGAGGGGAGAAGGCAGGAAAAAGTCAGCTGATTTGCACATCAAAACTCTGGAAAGTTGAGGCATTGGAGACAACAACAGGGACTGAGAAAAGTGAGGATGAAAAATACCTTTAAAAATGCAACTGGAGAGCACCTGAGTGGCTCAGTTGTTAAGTGGTTAAGCGCCTGCCTTTGGTTTAGGTCATGACCTCAGGGTCCTGGGATTGAGCACTATGTGGGCTCTCCGCTCAGCGGGGAGTCTGCTTCTCCCTCTCCTTTGTCCCTTCCCCTGCTTGTGTGCGCACTCTCTCTCTTTCACATAAATAAATAAAAATCTGTTTTAAAATGGAATTGGAGAAAACTCTGCATAAGGATCAGTTGGATACGCAGCCCCTATCCCATCTCAAGCTGCCACCGCTCCCTGCTACCCCAGAGGCCAAATGGACTTCTGCTTTATAGAGAATTAAACCAGAGAGTTCAAGAAGATGTATATGATTTTTAAATAGGAACAATCAATCAAGGACCACCACACATTTTAGGAAAGTCTCTAACATGAAAGGTGGAAGCAAGGGGAAAATTTTAAAAAGTCGAAGCAATATCTATAGTAAAATACAGTATTGCATTTGTTAAATAAGAATAGGATACCATGAAAAAGTTACAATCAAAGAACAGAGAGGGGTGCCTGGGTGGCTCAGTCAGTAAGCATCTGCCTTCGGCTCAGGTCATGAGCCCAGGGTCCTGGGATTGAGCCCCACATTGGGCTCCCTGCTCAGCAGGAAACCTGCTTCTCCCTCTCCCACTCCCCTTGGTTGTAATCCCTCTCTCGGCTGTCTCTCTTTCTGTCAAATAAATAAAATCTTAAAAAAAAAAAAGAACAGAGAAAGGGTTCTTACAAATTAAAAATGTAACAGCCAGTACAAAGATATCAGCAGGAAGTTAGAAGACAAATTGAGGAAATTCCCCAGCAAGTAAAAGATTCTAGACACAACCGTGTCATAACTCTACACTGAGCTAAAAGCGTGGGCAAACCAGTGCTATTGTAAATTGTTCACTGGAAGAAAACTGGTAAAATTTCTACAGAGGGCAGTTGGGCAATTTCCTTCAAAATTAAAAATATACATTCCTTTTATTTTTTTAAGTGAGATATATATTTTTTTAAGATTTTATTTATTTGAGAGAGAGAGTGAGTGAGAGAGAGCATGATCAGGCAGAGGGAGAGGGAGAAGCAGGCACCCCGCTGAGCAGGAAACCAGATGCTGGGATCATGACCTGAGCCAAAGGCAGACACTTAACCCACTGACCCACCCAGCCACCCCTATACATTCCCTTTAATCCAGAAATTCCATTTCTAGGAATTTTATCCTACAGATAAACTCTTTTGTATATAAAAAGATCTATATGTAAGGATAGTAATAGGAGGCTGGAAATACACTAAATGCCATCAACTGGAAACTGATCCCAAAAAATTACATTACATCCATCCACTAGAATACTGCACAGCCAATGTACTCATGTGGAATGAATTCTAAAGTATACTGAAAAAAGCAAGATGTGGAGCTGCGTGCTTATACCCAGAGAGCACATTTCTGGTAGGATACACCAGGATTGATCGTGGTGATTCTTCCCCTGTAAAGGGAACTGGTAGCTAGGGGTCCTGGCAAAAGAGAAACTAACTTTCCACTGTTTGCCTTTTTAGCACTTTTAATTTAAAAAAATATATATTTATTGTTTTTATCTTAGAGAGAGAGAGAGAGCAGGAGGGCAGGTCAGAGGGTGCAGGAGAGAGTTTCAAATAGACTCCACAGTGAGGATGGAGCCTTTGGTGGGGCTTGATCTCACAACCCTGCGATCATGAACTGAACCAAAACGAAGAGTCTGATGCTCAACTGCCTGTACCACCCAGGCACCCTATGTATTTTACATTTTATATCTGCTTTTTAAAAATTATTTTCAACCTACTGAGTTCATGCCTCCATTTATCATTATTTTAAAAGTCTTAATTTCCAATCAAAATAAATTTTGTATTTCTCCTCTGAATGATTCCTGAATCCATTACCATTTTTTTTGGTAGAAATATGCCAAATTAGACCCTGTATTATAATAAACAATGATGAGTATAATATGGTAATGATTATATACACTCTACAGTCTTTGGTTTTTAATTATAGGACAATACTGACGGCATATGATATCTTTTCATATTTATAGTGTGTACCTCTTTACCCATACTTTTTTTTTTTTAAGATTTTATTTATTTATTTATTTATTTGACAGAGAGAAACAGAGAGAGAGAGAGACAGAGAGCATAAGAAGAGAGGAGCAGCAGGCAGAGGGAGAAGGAGAAGCAGGCTCTCCGTGGAGCAGGGAGCCTGACGTGGGGCTCCATCCCAGGACCCTGCGATCATGACCTGAGCTGAAGACAGACGCTTAACCAACTGAGCCACCCAGGCGCCCCTGTTCTCTGTATTTAAGAGTCTGGTTGTCTTCCTTGTCTGTTTCTTAAACCACTGGTAGTTGTTCTCTATTTCTTATACCCAACCATTGCTTAGCTAAAATACAAACTGTGATACATAGACTATTTTCAAGCCTCCTTACTAACAACTAATCTTTTATTTATTAATACTCAATGTTTATCTTAGTACAAGTAATATTATACTGGTGAGCTGGGAGTTAGTCATCATTGTCCCAGTAAACCACAATCAACAATCAACCCTCCTTTCCATATCCAGTTTCTTTCACTTTAAAAATAAGATGATAATAGTTACCCTGATCTTCTTCATATCATTATTCTGAAGATGAAATCACATTACCAAACAAACAAAAACAAAAACAAAAAAAAAGGAAAGAAGAACAGCGTTGGAAAGTGTTTTTAAATGCCAGCTATTATAAATAATATTATTTCTTACATGTTAAAATGTTAATTTCTGAGTGCTTCTCTCCATCACTGAGGTTGACTTAAATGTTTGGCGCCAGATTGAAGTTGGAAGGCCTGCACAGTCAGAGTGTCTCCATTTTCTTTCCCTTGTTTCCAGATTGCTGCCCAGGGTCATCAGGTCAATGCTTAGGTTAAGCTGTGTGTACTTTGTTCCAGATTTGTACCTTGACAGTGTCTTTCAGATGTCTTCCAATGCCCCGCCTCACTAGTGCCTGGTAGCCTTGCCTGGTAGCCTTGCCCTCCCCATCTCCAGGTCAGGCTCCTGGAAACCAGACTGAGCCTACCTTGCCTGGAAAGGGAATTCACACAAATTTACCCAGGCAGAATTTAATCAACAGACCTTATCTTTCCAGAGTAATTGATGTTATAAACCCATATTAGGTCCTAAACTCACATTGTAAAAGCTCACTCTCCTGTTTTATCTCTGTGATGTCAAGGAGGCAGTGACCTGGTGGGATCCAAAAATTAATCATCTTTCCACCTCCATCTTTCTTCAGAAAGGACAAAGCCCCACCCTATTCTTCTTATAAACACTTTCTAACTTCTTTTCCTTTGATATTTATTTCAATTTGTTGTTACCTGCATACATCTATTTCCTATTAGGCAGGCTCTTGGTGTGATTTTCTCAGGCTTCATATAACTCCCTAAGGAGAGCCAAATGGGTACTTAGGTCTCAAATGAAATATGAATCCTATTCAATTAACCATATAAAATTTATATAATCAGCAAACAGAAGTCAAATCTAAAAATAGAATTTGAGATCTAGGACAAGAGGTGGAGACAAAAAGTCAGAAAGAAGACGAAATCTTCAGGTAAAGAAGTAATTCAACTACTAAGATAGTAGTATTTGTTTTCTATAGAAAGCCCTCCAACATCACCATCCTCTAGTGGGATTGATAAGAATCTTCAGTTTCCTCCCTGAATGTTATCAGGAACAAACTAAAAATGCAGCCAATGCAAAAAAGAAGTATAAATTTGAAAATTTTAACATGTTCAAAAAATCTCTATTCATAAAAAAAAATGTGTTACAGGAAGGAAAAAATGCAAAAAGAGGAGTGTAGAAAGTAATTGTCTGGACACAAAAGTGCTCATGTAGTTAAAACAGAAGTATTCTTAGAGTAGAAAATGTCGATTTGTCTGACTCACACCAGGCAATCTCTTGATCTATAATTTATTTCTGAAATAAATCTTTCTACCAGGAGTGGTGAGGGGTGGAGGGGGACAGAGAAGAATGAGAGGTCATTTAGATGATCAGCTCTGCAGTCTAGCTCGGGAATTTAGAAAAGTCTCATTTGGGTTCATCTCTTACCCATTGAGCAGGGTCTCCTCATCCTCTGTATCCTGACTCAGTCTCTCATCCAGGGAGGACTAGTCCCAGTAGCCGTCATACCCCAGGAGGGCCTTCCAAAAAGAACAAGATCTCCCCTATGTTCATTACATTTGGCATTTGGGCTCCATGGTGTGCCAGATTCACTCCCCCCCCCTTTTTTTAATGTACTTAATAGAACTTCTGGAAACCATTGTGTTACCAACTAGCAATGCCTCTTCTGTGGCACTTCCTACTTCGTATTTTGTTACTATCTAACTTCTTATAACAAAACTTTAGCTCCTCGAGAATAAGAGCTGCAAATGTCCTTCCTGAACCACTAGGCCAGTGTTTTGCCCAGAGAAGGTTATCCTTAGGTATATAATGAATGAAGAGTAACAATAATGGTAATGGACAAGTCACTTTTCCAAAGCCCTTGAACTAAAATGTTTGTAGTAGTAAGTCTTCAAACTCCTTCAAAACTCCTTCAGACTCCTTCAAAATCAAACTCCTTCAAACTCCTTCAAAATCCAGGTCATCGCACACTTTCTCTTTTACTCCCTTTCTTATTGACTTAATTTTTATTAGTGATACAATGGCGTATACCTTGCCTATAGGAGATGTTTTTATGCTGTACCCTTTCCTAAGACATATTATAAGCGGCTCTTTCTCTTCCCAGAGAGTTTCTAAGTTTCTTAAAAGGGGGGACTGTACCTTGAATCTCATCACACCCTCATACACCATTCTGCACACAGTGTTGATCAATATCAACCAAGTGCTTCCCACAGACCAGGTGCTTTCTAAGCATTCCATATGCATTTAATCCGTTAACCCTCATGGCAGCCTACGGGACAGGTACTAAACACAAGTGGCCAGTTCAGGGTTATACAGCTGGGAAGTGGCAACACCAGGATTTGATCCAAAACAGTTTTGCTTCAGGCACGTGGTCTTAACCACTCCACTTTACTGCTTCCTAGGCTGAAAGAATTACAGTGGTTTCCTAAATAACCAGTTTAATCTAAAATGTTTATTAAAGGCATGATTTTTGGTAAACAGTGGTTTATAATAAAGTCAGGTAGCCGAGATGACTCTCCTCCATTTATTGTAAACTTTATATTACTAACCCATCTCTTCTACTGTTATCATGGGATTTTGAGTTTCAAGGAAATCTCACACAACCACCAAGTTATCCAGACACCACAACCTTTTTACAGTATGGTTATTTCAGATACCGGTGTTCCTCTCAGAATACCAAATCCGAAGTCCCTAGCTGCCTCACATAGGAGAGCAACATCAGACTTACCTGAAGGTGAGTCTTGACTCTGCTCCTTACCAACTCCGGGACTTCAGGCAAGTCACTGACATTCTCTCAGCTGCAGCTCTTTACCAGAAAAACAGGAATAATAAAATCTCCTTAAGAGAGTTACCATGAAGTTGAGAGGTGATGTAGGAAAGGTGACTGGACAGCATCCGGCACATAGTAGATGCTCAATTAATACAGTTGTTATTATTCTCTTAGCAATTCACATAATTATTGTTGCATGAGAAAATCAACATAGAGCTAGTCTTAAGGAGCTTTCCTCTTGCCAAGCCTAGTGGTGCTGTTATTTTCTTGTGTTAAAACTGATCAGACTATAAATCTCACTGATGCTTATGCCCCATTAATCAATGAAAGGAGACAATTCTCTTTGTACGGAGCCACATATCATTGCCTTAGCTCCCTGTCTCACCAGAGAATTTACTGGGAGGTGGCTCACATTTCATCTCTCGTGGTTAATCTCACAGCTGTCAAGTAGAGAGTACATTTCACCTCCCATGGCTAGCCCCACAGCTGTCAAGTAGAGGAGAGTACAATGACATCATTGATCTTGGGATATTTCTTTCAAATAAGAATAAATAAAAATTTTCCTATCACTCTTCTAAAGTAAAGTTGTTTATAACTGTATCTCCTAGGTGCCAAATACCTGGAAATTCAAGGCAGATTATAAAAACTGATCTTTATCAATGAGGAATTCTTGTGATCCAGGTTGTGGAAGCAACTAAAAGAAAAAAGAAAGCAAGTGATGTTGACTACGGTGTAGTCTAAAATCACTGTAAGCATTGTGGAATCTTGGATTGGGAGGAGACAGGAGAATCTCATTTTCCTCCTCTTTTCCACCTCCTCCTATACATTTGGATTTTCCTATAAAGAATGGCAGCTGGTCATCCAGCCTCTGCCAGAAATGTGGAGACCTGGAGACTTGGGCTCAAGACATAGCTGTGTCACTAATCCAGACAACTCAACCACTGCAAGCTCCGGTTTCTTCTACTGTGAAATGCTGGCTCTCCAGCTGACCTACTTAGCTGCACTGCCCCCGCCCCGCCCCCACCCCCTGAAACAGCAGCCCCCAACTTGTACATGGATCCTGTCCCAAAAGATCACTGAAACCTGTTCCTTGGAACTCAGAAGATAGTTCCTGTTGAATCATGATAAATGACGGTTGGGATCTCAGGTTTGTCCACAGCACTCTATTTCATTCATACTGTAGTTAAATTATGACACTAGTCCAAGAGTAAGAGGAGGGAAAAGGAATGTCTTCCCCCTTTTCTGGACACAGGTCAACACTAGACAAGGCTTTGAAAAGTGTGCTATTTACTTTGGCATACTCTCACTTCCTTTCTTTTCCTTCCCTTCCATTTTCTAATATCGTTTCTTCTAGGGGCCCAGACACTCCAACTGTAGCATCTCACACAGCTTACTTCACTCTGCAAAGTCCATCCTCAGTGTTCTTTAGCCTCTCCATTCCCTGCTTCCCAACCCCTCTCCCCAGCCCCTTCCTTAGCTGCTGCTCATCTGGTCACCAAGCCCCACCTTCTGCTCCCTCAGTGATGCATCCTCAGCTGGACTAGGGAGAGAGAAGGAGATCTGACTTAAATGAGGTATCAAAATCTAAGCACAAGGACAACTGACTTGTACAAAGTGCTTTCCTGTGTGCCTAGCACGGCTCCGTGAACACATCAACTCTTTAGATCCTCAGCAATCCTGGGAGGGAGGTGCTATCATTATTTGCATTCCACAAATGAGAAAACCGAGGCACAAAGAGGTTAAATAACTTGCCCAAGGTCAGTATGCTGTCGTCGGTGATGGAGTTGGGCTTTGAATCTAGGCAGTCTAATACTGAAGACTGTGCTCGTATGCTAACCTTCCCGGGGGGGTGGGTATCTAAATACAGAATACTTCTTAACCCGAATGAGTCTCTACATTTTGAGCAGCATAACAGGCAAGTGAAAATATTTAAGCAGTGTTGGAGACCATACAATGGGATAGGCAGCCATCAATCCGGGGTAGCAAACGCCCAAGTAGGTGGTAAAAATGAATGAAATGATACATGGCGATGGCTTAGATTGTAGTCTTTCCTTCCAAGCACAACCTGTAGGAATGTTCTTCTCTTCCACAGAGAAAGAGGTTCACTCCTGTGTTTCTTGGTTCTACTGTTCTACCTTTCCCCTTCCTAATGTTGGTACAGAGAAAGACATAAGAAATAGTTGACATTTCTCATAATGTGCTTCTAAGAAAGATGGCAGTGTCCTTGTGGTGATAAATGGCCATCAGCCCCGGTCCTTGGTGTGTGAGGCATGTCCTATGGCACCTGGAGGGCACAGGTGTCTCATGGAGAGACAGCCCTTCTCAGCCCCACGTGATGTGTAGTCTGCAGGAGGCAGTTTAACTCCAGAGTCCAGGCTTTCGACTGCTCTGTTATACTTCCTGGGTTCAAGTGACAATTGGACCATGTTTTTGTTTTTGTTTTGTTTTATGTTAACATAATGTATTATTTGCCCCAAAGGTACAGGTCTGTGAATCATCAGGCTTATACATTTCACAGCACTCATCATAGCACAAACCCTCCCCAATGTCCATAACCCAGCCACCCTATCCCTACCGTCCCATCCCCCAGTAACCCTCAGTTTGTTCTGTGAGATTAAGAGTCTCTTATGGTTTGTCTCCCTCCTGATCCCATCTTGTTTCATTTTTTCCCTTCCTAACCCCCACGAACCCCCGCCCTGCCCCTCAAATTCTTTCTATCAGAGAGAACATATGATAATTGTCTTTCTCTGATTGACTCATTTTGCTTAGTATAATACCCTCTAGTTCCGACCACATTGTTGCAAATGGCAAGATTTCGTTTCTTTTGATGGTTGCATAGTATTCCATTGTGTATATATATACACCACTTCTTTATCCACTCATGTACTGATGGACATCTAGGCTTCCATAGTTTGGCTATTGTGGACATTGCTGCTATAAACATTTGGGTGCAGGTGCCCCTTCAGATCCCTACATTTGTATCTTTAGGGTAAACACCCAGTAGTGCGATTGCCGAGTTTTAGGGTAGCTCTATTTTAAACTTTTTGAGGAACCTCCATACTGTTTTCCAGAGTGGCTGTACCAACTTGCATTCCCACCAACAGTGTAGGAGCGTTCTCCTTTCTCTGCAGCCTCGCCAACACCTGTCATTCCTGACTTGTTAATTTTAGCCATTCTGACTGGTGTGAGGTGGTATCTCCCTGTGATTTTGATTTGCATTTCCCCGATGCCAAGTGATGTTGAGCACTTTTTCATGTGTCTGTTGGCCATTTGGATGTCTTCTTTGCTGAAATGCTGGACCATGTTTTTAATGTGCTTTATTGTAATATATTCATTTTCATGGTGAATGGTTGCATCTGTGAATAAATTAGAAAGATGTCTGCACTTATCAGTACTCCTTCAGTTGCAAGTGCCATAAACCTAATGAAAATTATCTTTTTTTAAAAAAAGATCTATTTATTTAGAGAGAGGGAGAGAGAGAGAAAGAGAGAGTGAGTAAGCTGGGGAAAGGAAGAGGGAGAGGGAGAAAGAGAATCTCAAGCAGACTCCTAGCTGAGGATGGAGTCTGAGGCAGGGATCGATTCCACGAGCAATAATCAAGAGTCAGGGACACTTAACTAAGTCAGCCAGGAGCCCCCAGCTCAAATTATGTGTGGGGATGTGAGGACCCGATGTCAAACCTGAACTAAATCTACAGGCCCGAGCAATATAATCAGCCCTCCTCTTCTCATCTCCCAGAACTTCTACTGCTATGCGGACCTCATCTACTTCTACATATGAGAAGATAGCATTCCTGCTGAACATTTTCCAGCCCCACACATCTAGCTCTGGTTGGTCCTTCTTAGGGAAGGACTTTGACTGGATCATCTTAGGTTGTGTGTCCTGAACCAATCACTTTACCTAGGGAGTTGGATTACTTTGATTAGCCAGGGCTAGTTTATTTACTTGTCACCATGATAGGGGAAGAGTAAGTGACCGGGTCCCATCAAGCGCTAAGAAAGTACAAGGGGGGGCGCCTGGGTGGCTCAGTGGGTTAAAGCCTCTGCTTTCGGCTCAGGTCATGATCTCAGAGTCCTGGGATCGAGGCCCGCATCGGGCTCTCTGCTCAGCAGGGAGCCTGCTTCCCCCTCTCTCTCTGCCTGCCTCTCTGCCTCCTTGTGATCTCTCTCCCGCTGTGAAATAAATAAATAAAAATCTTTAAAAAAAAAAAAAAAAGAAAGTACAAGGGGAAAGTTCTCTAAAGCAAGAGTGGCTTCAGGCAATCAGAAACCATAGCTGCTCACTATAATGTTCAAATTATGTCTAGCTTGAAAATAAGGGAAATTCACAAGGCAAAAAATAGCTTACATTGGATAACCCAAAAATTCAGAACTAGCTTTAGTGTATGCTCACTGAGTAAATGTCTTCATGATTATGATGTCTGAATAAAAAGTGAAAAATTCAGTCAATCCCCTAGACTTTTCTAAATATTTAATTATTTTGGTGTTTTATGAAAAATATGAATAATTAACCATCTCCTTTATTTTTTTAATCTGGATGTTTTATGTTTTATCTGGATTTTCTTTATCTGGATGCTATCTATATAAACTGAGTTGAATGCCATTTAGAATCTAGAACGTGTAACCTTGTTTCTCTGGGACATGATTGAAAAAAAACTATTAGATTTTAATAAATGATTTAGTGTCTTCATAACATGTTTCCTCTCAACAAGTTAGAGCTAAACCAGAGAATAAATATGAGATAAAAATGGAGAACCTGCATTGCCATTACATTTCTATAATTGAGTTGAAAAAAGAACTAAAAGCTAGATGTGCTTTCTATCTAGAAGTTAGAAAATCATTTATGTCTCTGTATATTTTTACTATCCTTTCCCACTATATTCCATTGGTAATTTGTGCAAAGCAAGACAAAGCCATCAAGGGAATTTTCTCTTCAAAGTTAATGCCTTGCCTATCTCTCTGTTGGCATATTTACTATCAGGACAGTGTGTTAAGTCCCCAGATTTCCAGATGTAATATGGTGTGTGGAAGTAAAATGAGCATTTGATTTTGTATTGTTAAGACAGATTTATTTCCTTGCTTGCTAGCCCCCTACCACGAGGCTGGCCCTGGTGCTAAACACCGTATGCCCATATCTCACTGAATCCCTACAAATCCCTCTGTGAGAAAGAGACCATTTACGGGTGAGGAAACCAGGGTCCTCAAAATAATTGTCTGAGGTAAATATCATTTTAATCCTCTTTCTTCTGACAAGGAAACTGAGGCATAGAGAGGTTTTGAAAATTACCCAAGTTCACAGAGCTAATTAGGGGTAAAACTAGGATTTGGACCTAGGCAGTCTAGCTCGTGTGCTTATGTTCTTGGTCACTATTCTATACCTCCTCCAATTGCTGAATGGTTAGTATATTATCAAGTATACAACCTATAACTGAGGATAGCGCTTAACCATAAAATATGCGTTAAGCCTCATTCTAGGATACTCTTGGTCCAATTCTACTCTATAGATCTAAAGTTCCCATGATACTTTTCCTATATTTCTCTCTGGAAAAAAAGTGGAAATAACTAATTGTAACTCTTGTGTTCTATTTTCAAGTAAAATACACCAAGATCTGTATGCACATTTCTCCAAAAGATATGTTTCACAATACTGCAATCATAGAACATGGAATGTTCACATGTTCTTAGAAAAAATCTCTATCCTACCTTGTGCCAATGTCCTATTTAATGTTACAAGAACAGAGAAGGACTTGCCCATTAGGTGGGTCATTTGAACCTACCTCCAAATGAAAGAATTATGATTGGACCTTCCATAGGCAGTCATTTTTTCCCTAAGGAAAGGTCCTCACTCATTCCCCCCTTTGAAGCAGATACCTGTGTGTGAGCAAAACTCCCATCTGCATGAATCCCTTTCCAGAAAGTAGAAGTGGCACATCCAGTTCTGCTTACATATATGAGAAAGAGAGAGGGCACGGGGAAGGGAGAAATTCTCATACGTGGAAGCTAACACCATAGTCACATTGTAGAATTTGTTTCGGCCTCTATGCAACTATTTGCACTACCTGGAATGACAATTGGGTTCAGGGAAGCCTCCATAATGATTAATCAAATACCATGGGCCTGTCACCTTTTTGTGTCTTACACATAGTTCTATTAAGGGTAAAGCTCGAAGTTAGAAACAGTATTGATCTCATACCAGGAAATGGTCTAAACTCAAAACATTTGAAGCAGCATGTAGGTAAATAATTCTTTACTGTTTAAAAAAAATAATTCTTTACTGTTTTAAGCAAAACTGTAATGTTTTAACATATAGCATTTTAAAGGCACATTTAATAAAACTGATGCATAAGGTTGATATGTGATTTATTTTTACTGGAATGCTTTTTCAAGAAGCACACAAATGTATTTCAAGTAGTATATAATCACACCCTAATATTTACCAGATATGATATAGTGAAAGTATACCACAAAATACATTCCAATTTTAGTCAGTCCTCACCTTATTTTAGCTTTTAAAATACTTAATATATCCTTCTTATTAGCAAGAAATACAATTTTTAACCTTATAATGAGAATCATACATGTCAACTTAAATATGTGCAAGAGGATACCTACTTTTCAAACTTTTTATATAATGTGCACAGCTACAAGGTTGGAGGATCACTACTGTACAGAATAAAATCCCAGCTCCTTAGTATGACTTTAAAAAACCTTTCATAATCTGACCCCCAACTGTCTTCCTAATTTCAATCCTTGACTATATTTTATTGTCAGTATTTAAGAATCCTAAGCAAGACAAACAAATTTTTTAACAAACTCATACTCTGACATACAGTTTGACTGCAGAACAGCAAAGTGGAAGAGAAGATCTTAAAAGAAGATGGAGAGGGGTGCCTGGGTGGCTCAGTTGGTTGATCAACTGCCTTTGTCTCAGGTCATGATCCTGGAGTCCTGGGATCAAGTCCCACATCGGGCTCCCAGCTCTGTGGGGAGTCTGCTTCTCTCTCTGACCTTCTCCCCTCTAATGCTCTCTCTCTCTCCCAAATAAATAAATAAAATCTTAAAAAAAAAAAAGAATATGGAGAAAAAAAATTATCTTCAAAGGAATAAAAATTAGATTCACCAGTAAAAGTAGACATCAAAAAGTGGTAAAATAATATCTTTAATGGGTTGAGAGCAAACAACAAAACAAAAACTATACAGCTACCAAAAAGTAGCTTTTAAGAATTAAGACAGTTTGCCAATTTATTGAAGGAAATTCTATAGAATATATTTCTTTTTTTTTAAGATTTTATTTATTTATGTGAGAGAGAGAGAGAGAATGAGAGAGACAAAGAGAGCTTGAGAGGGGAGAAGGTCAGAGGGAGAAGCAGACTCCCTGCTGAGCAGGAAGCCTGATGTGGGACTCGATCCTGGAACTCCAGGATCATGACCTGAGCTGAAGGCAGTCGCTTAAACCAACTGAGCCACCCACGTGCCCTATAGAATATATTTCAC
Organism: Ailurus styani; assembly: GCA_002007465.1. Classification (NCBI taxonomy): domain Eukaryota; kingdom Metazoa; phylum Chordata; class Mammalia; order Carnivora; family Ailuridae; genus Ailurus; species Ailurus styani. The sequence continues at coordinate 4,039,464 of LNAC01000213.1, read as the reverse complement.
GCAGAAGTAACATAATCCCCAATGGGAAGTCTGAGATGTGAGACAAGACAAAGAACAAAAATGTAGTAATATATATGTATTTTATATTATTATATGTATATTATATAAAATAAAACATAATGTATATAACAAAGTCTCATTAGGTTAAAAATCAATATAAAGTAAAAGCACATCTGCAATAGCATATAGGTCAAGGAATGATTAGAAATAGAATGTTGGGGCGCTTGGGTGGCTTAGTGGGTTAAGCCTCTGCCTTCGGCTCAGGTCATGATCTCAGGGATCGAGCCCTGAATCGGGCTTTCTGGTCGGCAGGGAGCCTGCTTCCCCCTCTCCCTCTGCCTTCCTCTCTGCCTGCTTGTGATCTCTCTCTCTCTGTCAAATAAATAAATAAAATCTTAAAAAAAAAAAAAAAGAAATAGAATGTTGAAAGGTTCTTGTGTTATTTGAGAGGAAAGTAAAAATATTGGTATACTTTGGACTTTGATAAGTTAAGGATGCAGGCTAAAATTTCCTGTATAGCCATCAAAAGAATGGAAATAGAGCATGTAACTTGCAAACTATTATAGGGAAAGACAAATGGAAATAAAACTATATTCAGTCAGGAGCGCCTGAGTGGCTCAGTCGGTTAAGCATCTGCCTTTGGCTCAGGTCATGATCCCAGGAGTCTGGGATGGAGCCCTAGTATCGGGGCTCCCTGCTCAGCGGGGAGTCTGCTTCTCCTCCTCCCTCTGCTCCTCCCCCTGCTCATACTCTCTCTCCCACTTGCTTACTCTCTCAAATAAATCTTAAAAAAAAAAAGGAAAATTATATTCAATCAATCCAAAAGAAGGCAAGAAAAGATAGCAAGGCAAAAGCAAAAAACAAAAACCTAGGGGGAAACAACAGGACAAAGAGCACTAAATAAGATTAAGGGAAAAAAAGGCCAAATATGGCCATAATTAATCTGTGTAAATATATTATACTCACTGGCATTTTATAGGCCTCATTCTCTTTGTATGGTGCAACTAAATTATTAATGAGTATCAAAGAGCTTACTAGAAAACTCTCACACATCTGGAAATTAAGAAACATGCTTTGAAATAGCTCAGGATTAAAGAAAAATAATAGTAAAAATTAGGAAATATTTATAATTGAATCACAATAAATATGGTGCAGCAGTACTCAGAGAAAAGAAGAAAGTTTGAAAGTTAATGAGCTAAACACCCAACAAACAGCATAAATGCAAAATTAGTAGATAGAAGAAAATAACTCAGTTGAGAGCAGAAATTAATGGGAAAAATATACTAGATAAAACCAACAAAGTCAAAGTTGGTTTTTTTTGAAAAGATGAATAAAATTGACAAAATTCTCATAGGCTGATCAAGAAAAAAGAGAAAGCTCCTCAGTAGACAATATTAGGAATGAAAGGGAACATATTACACATGTTAGGACATTAAAAGGTAGATCACACAATTACATGCCAATTAAAATTGAAAACTTAGGTGAAATGGAAAAATTTCTAGGAAAGTGTAACTTAACAAAACTTCCTCAAGAAGATACTGAAAAACAACAACTAACAAAAACCCTGACTCTCAACAAAGCAGGTTTAGAGGAACCATACCTTGACATAATAAAGGTCATATATGACAAACCCAGAGCTAACATTCTCAGTGGTAAAAAACTGAGAGCTTTTCCTCCAAGATCAGGAACAAGACAAGGACAGCCACTCTCACCACTTTTATTCAACATAGTACTGGAAGTCCGAGTCACAGCAATCCGAGAAGAAAAACAAATAAAAGGTACCCAAGTTGGTAAGGAAGGAGTAAAACCTTCACTATTTGCAGGTGACATGATACTATGTATAGAAAACTCTAGAGAACCCACCAAAAAACTACCAGAACTAATAGCTGAATTCAGTAATGTCACAGGATACAAAATTATTATACAGAAACCTGTTGCATTTCTATACATTAATAATGAAGTAGAAGGAAGAGAACTAAGGAAATGATCCCATTTACAGTTGTACCACAAATGATAAAATACTTAGGAATAAACTTAACCTAAGAGAAAAAAACAGAACAAAGACAATCTTCCCCCCCCAAACTGAGTACACTCTTAAAAAATGAAAAGTGTCGGGCGCCTGGGTGGCTCAGTGGGTTAAAGCCTCTGCCTTCGGCTCAGGTCATGATCTCAGGGTCCTTGGATCGTGGCCCGCATCAGGCTCTCTGCTTGGCAGGGAGCCTGCTTCCTCCTCTCTCTCTCTCTCTGCCTGCCTCTCAGCTTACTTGTGATCTCTCTCTCTCTCTCTCTCTGTCAAATAAATAAATAAAATATCTTAAAAAAAATGAAAAGTGTTTAAAATATTCCTCAAAACCAAAACAAAACATTTACCACAACCACTACCCCTAAGGTTTTTCTTGCCATTTCTACCAAACATTCAAAGAACACACCATTCCAATCTTTAAAAACTTATTCCAGATTATAGCAAAAGAGAGAAATTTCCTAATTTATACTATTTGGATATATAACCTTGGGATCAAAACAAGTAAGGACAGAACAAGAAACAAAACTTAAGAACTCACATATTGGAATTAAAATTAAAAAATTAACTCAGTCTTAATTACAGATGTAAAGGTACAAATACTAAGCAAAATATTTGTAACTGTATTTAGCAGACTGGATTTATCACTGAAATATAAGGTACTTCAACACTAGAAAATCAACTTATATAATTCATCACATTAACAGATTAAAGAATAGTTATATGACTATTCTAAAAGATGAACAAAAAGATTTGGCTAAAATTCAGTGTCCATTAATGATCACAGTTTTTAGCAAATCAGGAAAAGATGGGCCACATGGCAGGTTGGAAAAATATGGCCATACAGTATTTTGCTGCCCCGCCTATCAGGAGGTCAACTTTATTTTCCTTCCCCTCAAAACTGGGCTTTCCGGGCGCCTGGGTGGCTCAGTGGGTTAAGCCTCTGCCTTCAGCTCAGGTCATGATCTCAGGGTCCTGGGATCGAGCCCCGCATCGGGCTCTCTGCTCAGCAGGGAGCCTGCTTCCTCCTCTCTCTCTGCCTGCTTCTCTGCCTACTTGTGCTCTCTCTCTCTGTCAAATACATAAATAAAATCTTTAACAAAAGAAAAAAAAAACAAAAAACAAAAAAAACTAGGCTTTTCCTAGTGACTTGCTTTGACCAACAGAATGCAATGGAAGTTGCCTTTTATGATTTCTGAGTCTAAACTTTAAGAAGCACGTGGCTTAACTTTTATCCACTTGGAAGCCCTGACCTTTCATATAGGAAAGTCAGGAGCTTCTGTTGAGTAGATGAGCCAATGAGAGAGGTCCTAGAAGAAGTAGAACCATGAGGAAAAAGAGACCCTTGTCTCCCAACCATCTCAGCTGTACTGCGCCATCTTGAATCTTGTCCAAATTGCAGCCAGCCCTTTTGATAGTGTGTACTATGGAAAGCCAGCTATCCCAACTGAACCCCACAGCCAACCCACAGAACCATGAAAAATAATAAGCCATTATGTTTTCCAATGGTGTGTTACATAGTAATAAACACCTGCTATAATACTTACCAAAAGCCTACAGCAATCATCATAGCTAATGGTGAAATACTGAATACATTCTTTTTAAGCTCAGGACAAGATGAGGGGTGCCTCTATCACTTCTATTTATATTCTATTATACATTTATATTCTATTATACATCTATTTATATTCTATTATACATCTATTATACATATTCTATTATACATCTATTATACATCTATTATACATCATATAGGAGATCCTGATGGGAAGAGTAAGATAAAAAGAAGAAGAAGAAGAAAATTAAATTATAAAGATTAGAGGGGTGCCTGGCTGACTTAGTCAGTGGAGCATGTGGCTCTTGATCTTGGGGTTGTGAGTTTGAGCCCCATGTTGGGTATAGAGATTGCTTAACTAAGTAAATTTTTTAAAAAATATAAAGATTAGAAAGAAACTGGTAAATATTGGAATCTACAGATAAAATTAATTAGTAATTAGTTAATAAGAGTGCTTAACAAGGCTAATGGGTAAAAATGGTATTACCTATATGCCAGGAATAGTTAGAAAATGTAAAATTTGGGGGTGCTTGGGTGGCTCTGTTGGTTAAGCAGCCAACTCTTGATTTTGGCTCAGGTCATGTTCTCAGGGTCATGTGATTGAGCCCTATGTCTGGCTCCATGCTCAGCAGGAAGTCTGCTTGAGATTCTCTCTTGCTCTCCTTCAGCCCCTTCCCCCAACTGGTATGCTCTCTCTCTCTAAAATAAATAAATAAATCACTTAAAATAATTCACTTAAATAATTCACTTAAAAAAGTGAAATTCTAAAAAATTATTTATTTATTTATTTATTCTTCTAGATTTTATTTACCCATTTGAGAGAGAGAATGAGAGAGGGAAAGCACACAAGCAAAGGGAGTGGTAGAGGGAGAGGGAGAAACAGACCTCCTGCTGAGCAGGGAGCCTGACGCGGGGCTCCATTCCAGGACCCTGAGATCATGACCTGAGCCAAAGGCAGATGCTTAAATGACTGAGCCACCCAGGAGTTCCCCAAAATGTGAAATTTATAAAAATATAAAAAGTTCCCTTTTATAATAGCATAACAAATAAAGCTTATAGAAATATATAACATGTGTATGACAAAAATAAAACTTTATTTTTAAGTTTGTTGAAGTCATTAAAGATGACCTATATAAATGGGAAAATATACCACTTTAGGTTCTGGCAGTCTCAATTTCATAAGCATGTAAGTTCTACCCAAATTGTTCTATAAATCCAATGCAATTCCAATCAATATTATAACAAAGTTCTTCTTTTCTTTTTAAGCTAATTTAAAAATACATATGGGACGGGCACCTGGCTGGCTCAGTTCCTGGAGCAGGCAACTCTTGACCTCAGGTTTAAGCCCCGTGTTGGGCATGGAGCCTACTTAAAGTAAACGAATACTAAAAACTTAAAAAAAATACATATGGGAAAAAAGAGGCCAAGGACAGCTTGAGAAAAGGAAGGTTGGGGGCGAGTTGGGGGTAATTGCCTTAAAAGATACTGAGATTTACTATAAAGCTGTAGTAATTAAGTGTGGGGTATTAGTTCAGGAATAGCCAAAGTGACCAATAAAACAGAATAAAGAACCTATAAAGAGACTCATACAGATGTGAAAAGTTGAACTAGGTCTATACTGTCAGCACAAGTCATGGGGAAAAGATCAATAAGAGGTGCTGGGACAATGTTTACCCCTGGGGAAATGATTAATTTGCACCTTCATCTTATTCCATATCCCCTAAATCAGTTCCAGGGGGCTTGAATACATTAAAGTACAAGGCAAAACTATTAAAACTTAAAAAAAAATGCAGGATCATATCTTCATGATCTCAGGGTAGGGAAGGATTTCTTAAACAAGATTAAGAAAACATAAAGCTAAAAGAAAAAGATTAACGTGGGTTAAAAGAAAAAAGTCACCTGGGTGGCTCAGTGGGTTACAGCCTCTGCCTTTGGCTCAGGTCATGATCTCAGGGTCCTGGGATCAAGCCCGGAATCGGGCTCCCTGCTCAGCGGGGAGCCTGCTTCCTCCTCTCTCTCTCTGCCTGCCTTTCTGCCTACTTGTGATCTCTCTCTGTGTCAAATAAATAAATAAAATCTTAAAAAAAAAAAAAAAAGACAAACCATGAAGTTGGAGAAGATATTTGCAAAAATGTAACTGGCAGATGATTTATTACCAGATATAAAATAATTCCCACAAAGCAAATAAGAAACATACCACTCAATAAAAAAATGAGAAAAACATGTCCTATCATTCCCTTCACAGAAGAAACTTATGAAAAGATGGTCTGCTTCTTTAATAATCAGGAAAATGCAAATGAAGATCAAAATGGGGCACTACTACATAACCAGTTTGGCCAAAAGTAAAAAATCTGATGGTAACAAGTGTGATAAGTATATTGAGAATGGGAAGAAACTCACATACCACTGATTAAGAATATACATTGGTACAATCATTTTTGAAAACTATTAGTATTATTGAATCAAAGATGAAGAGGCACATAGGAGCTAGCAATTCCACTGATGGATAAATTCCTTAGAGAAACTTACACACGTGTGCCAGAGGCCTCGCCCAAGTCACTGAGCCGAAGAGCAAGTCACAGAGGAACACCTACTTTATGATTTCATTTCTATAAAGATCAAACAGATGCAAAACCAAACAATACAGTGTTTAAGGATAACAAACGTATGTGATAAAACTATAAAGGAAAGCAAAGGAATGCTATTTACAAAATTCAAGATAGTCCTTACCTTGGAGGGGGAAGGGAAGGAGATTAACTTGTGTTCTTGAAGTTTGAGTACTCGACATCTATATAGCTAAATTATATGGTATTGTATTACGTTATATTGTATTATATGTTCGTTTCAATCTACTCAATATTTAGTAAAGACTTTGTCAAGGATTTGTCAAGGATTTCAAAAAAATCCTCATGTTGAATCAGGATGACCTCAGGGAGGCATGACCGGAACACCGTTGTCACCAACAAAGCCAACTACAGTATAATTTGCAAGAAGACAGCCTTTGGAAAGATCTGCTCGGCTTCTCCAGGAACCTGGAGAGCAAGGATTTGTTAGCATCTGTCAAAGCCAACCCCCTGCACACACTCAGACACGTACACCTTCTTCTATGCTCCCCTCTCCCGCACTTGATCGCCATAGCCCTTTTACTCCTCCTGGGATACCGTATTCATATTCCTTTGTAGCCTCAATATTTTTCACTTCTCCCCCATCTGAGCTGATTGGCAGGCCCTTTCACGCTTCCTTGTCCTGGGGATTTTTACCAGACAAAAAATCTAGCAGAGTGTGATGGCAAAGGCTCCTCTTGGACTGGGTGACAATCTCAAGTCCCTTGCAGAGAATATGAGAGATGTCCTGGAGGAAAGGGAGAGAGCAAAGTGGACCAGGAAAGGGGAGCCAGGGGACCCTCACACTGCTTAGCAGCAGTCCCCAGGGAAGCATTAGCAGGGCTGGCGACACGTTCTATCTACAGATGCAGAACCTCAGCACCAGGGGCCCAGCCTCACAGAGATTTCTGGACTTGAGGACCGTGTGCAAAAGCAGAATGTCACCAGCCTTTAAGAGACTGTGGGCTGATTAAAGGAGCCGAGATCCTTGAGGTGCTGCACAGCCTGCCAGCGGTTTGGCAGTACCTATTCTCACTCTATGAGTGTCGTTACTCAGTTTTCTTCCAGTTCTTAGCTATTGTGGAACAGGAAATGAAAAAGGACTGGCTTTTTGCTCCTCATTATCGATACTATGTAAGAGAAATGAGAATTCACGCATACAGTCAGCTACTGGAATCCTATAGGTCATTAACTCTTGGCTATTTGGCAGAAGCCTTTGGTGTTGGTGTGGAATTCATTGATCAGGAGCTCTCCAGATTTATTGCTGCAGGGAGACTACACTGCAAAATAGATAAAGTAAATGAAATAGTGGAGACCAACAGGCCTGAGAGCAAGAACTGGCAGTACCAAAAAACTATCAAGAAAGGAGATCTGCTACTAAACAGAGTTCAGAAACTTTCCAGAGTAATCAATATGTAAAACCATGTAAACGAAGCATTTTCTTTAGAGATAACTATTTGGAATTTTTATAGCTTACTTTACTATGTACCCAGTTCAGCTGTATAAAATAAATATTGCATTGTTGTTTCAAAAAAAAAAAAAAGCCTGTGGGCTGCTAAGACTAGCAGCAGGACTTGAATGGGCAAGAGCTGAGAGACATTTTGCCATTTCCCAGGTACCTGGAAAGCCTTTCCACATCTGGATAGTTCTGGTAAGAAAAGGGCCCACTTTAGAATTCCCAGCCAACTTGGGAGTGGGGAGGCTCAGGGTTCCAATTAAGTTGTTGTAAAGAAAAGAACTTGATACTTGTTGCATTTCTGAGTCTGAAGACTGAGATTCACACTTCCTCTGTAAAGATCTTATCTACTCCCTATAAGAAAAACTGCAACAGTGTGCCAAGGTACTGGTTTACAGGTCCGCTTCAACCAGAATACAGGCTTGTTGAAGGCAAAGATCATGTTAGTTCATCTCTGCGTTCCTAGATCCTAACGTGTAGTTACACAGATGGCAGTTGCTCAATCAAGAGCGGATCCAAGTTTGTGGGTCTGAAACTCTTTCTTTAAGAAAAAGAAGACAACAGCTAAGCGAAATAAGTCAATCAGGGAAAGACAATTATATGATTTCACTGATATGTGGAATTTAAGAAACAAGGCAAAGGATCATACGAGAGGAAAATATGAAACAAGATGAAACCAGAGAAAGAGAGACTCTTTTGCTGTTGTTGTTGTTGAAGATTTTTATTTATTTGACAGAGAGAGACAAGGCAAGAGAGGGAACACAAGCAAGGGGAGTGGGAGAGGGGAAAAAAGCAGGCTTCCCACGGAGCAGGGAGCCTGATGTGGAGGACTGAGCCACCCAGGTACCCCATAAGAGAGACTCTTAATCATAGGAAACAAACTGAGGATTGCTGGAGGGGAAGGAGGTAGAAGGATGGGGTAACTGGGTGATGGACATTGGGCAGGGTATGTGATGTAATAAGCACCGGTATTATATAAGACTGACGAATCACAGACCTGTACTCCTGAAGCCAATAATACATTACATGTTAATTAATTGAATTTAAATAAAAATGTTTAAAAAGAAAAAAGAAAAAGAAGATAATAGCATACATACAAAAAAAAAAGTATAAAGGCAATTTTTTATTTTGAATGAAAAAATAAAATCACCACAAGTACATTTTTTAAAGAAAAATGCTTATTTCATTTTTTAGCATTCCCTCATGGTAAATTTTTCAATTTTTAAAAATTTTTAAAAGACTTATTTGTCCACTTATTTGAAAGGAAGAGAGCGCTCAAGCATGAGCGGGGAAGGAGGCAGAGGGAGAGGGGAGAGGACAAGCAGACTCCCCACTAAGTAGGGAGCCGGGGGCAGGACTGGATCCCAGAACCCTAAGATCATGACCCGAGCCGAAGTCACAAGCTCAACCAACTGAGCCACTCAGGCACCCACCATTAAGGTGAATTTTTTTTTTTAAAGATTTTATTTATTTATTTGACACACAGAGAGAGATTACAAGTAGGCAGAGAGGCAGGCAGAGAGACAGGGAGAGGAGGAAGCAGGCTCCCTGCTGAGCAGAGAGTCCGATGCGGGCCTCGATCCCAGGACGCTGAGATCATGACCTGAGCCGAAAGCAGAGGCTTTAACCCACTGAGCCACCCAGGCGCCCTAAGGTGAATTTTTAAGAGATGACAAATACCACTCACAAAATCCAGAAAGAAACAACATTCTATCTTTATTTATTGCCTAAAATACTTCTATAGGAGGCATCTGGGTGGATTAAGTCCATTAAGTGCCTGCCTTAGGCTCAGGTCATGATCCTGGGATCGAGCTGAATGTGGGGTTCCCCGCTCAGTGGGGAGTCTGCTTCGCCCTTCCCCCCCACTTGTTCTCTTTCTCTCTGAAATAATAAAACCTTTTAAAAAATACTTCTATAATGTTATTTTTACTGCACTTTAAAATCTGGATAATCTCTATGTGACAATTTTGTATTATCATTTTATATAGGGAGAACAGAAGGATAATTTAGTCTTCTATCTTGGTTGATTAAAAAAATTTTTTTAAATGTTTTTTAAATGTTAACAACAGGGATGTGTAAAATACTCAACATTTGGGTGTGCCTGGGTGGCTCAGTTGGTTAAGTATTTAACTCTTGATTTCAGCTCAGGTCATGATCTCAGGGGCGTGAGATTGAGCCCCACGTTGGGGATTCTGCTTGAGATTCTCTTCCCTCTTCCTCTCTCCCTCCCCCTCTGCATGGACACACTTTCTCTTTCTCTAAATAAATAAATAAATCTTAAAAAAAAATACTCAACTTTCCACACAGATATATTTAGAGTTTATAACACTACCTTACAAGTACATGGATTCCAACAGGTTCTATTTTGCCCCATTGCTGTCAAGAAAAAAAAAAAAAGTATGGCCTTTATAATTGTATATACCGCATAATTCCATCTATTCCTGATGTGGGAAACTTTCATTTTGAATAGGAATTAGTGATAACTAAATTTTCTACTTACAACTTCACATGTGTGAAGACAGAAAGAGTTTTCCATGGATTTGCTTCTGATTGTATATTTGAAGCCATCGTTCTCTTCCACTCTCCACATACGTGCGATGCAATAGGCCATGTTCATATTGGAATGTGACTCCTGGCTTGGCACCTTCACTTCTCAGTGCAGGGCATGCTGGCTCACTGAGCTATTGAAGCATTCCAGGTATTATTCCGACGTGGGGAAGCTAGCAATGACTAAACTATTTTCAGAAGTGATTTCGAGCCACACAAATCAATCCCCAAGTCAATGGCTCCTTTGACAAATACTAAAAATGCCTGCAACAACTCCAAGGTCACTGTCTTCAAGAAACATGCCTCAGAAGTAGGACTACAAAGAGATGGAAGTCTTAACTGCTGGCATTTAAAATTCCTTCTTTGGAAAATTTTACAAAAACTTATGAATGTGTTGAGTGGGTCTTGAGAGAGGCCCTTGAAAGTGAGGGGCGGTGAAATGTCAGCTTTCACAGTATTAGTAAATTTGCTGATGGGCTTGATAAAACCTTGTTGAATGAATCAATGAACCAAATGTGAGACTCCTACATTTCTGAAATCTCTCTTGCAGAGTAGGAATTGTCCATCTTATTCAGGGCCTGCATACGCTATCTTTCACTCACTCCATGCTCCTCAAATCTTCCGATGAAAAGTTCCTCCTGCCTCTCTGCCTACTTGTAATCTCTTTCTCTGCCAAATAAATAAATAAAAGCTTAAAAAACAAAACAAAACAAACAAAAAAAACCAAGTCTTGCTGCAACCCTCCCTTGCTTACCTGGAGAAAAATTGCACAGCCTTTTGAAAAAAAAAAAAAAAGAATCCCCTTAGCAGGTGGACTAGAAATGCAGGGACACATCATTGGTTTAAGACCATGCTTGGATTCTTCACTCCCTCAAGTTCCAGGTGCACTGGGGGGAAGAGAAAAGGACTGGGAAGGCATTCACCATTTAACAACTGACTCCATTCTTTTTCTTTTTTTTTTTTTTTTTTAAGATTTCTATTTATTTATTTGACAGACAGGGAGAGAGAGCAAGAGAGTGCACACAAGCAGGGGGTGCAGCAGGGCAGAGGAAGAAGCAGGCTCCCAACTGAGCAGGGAGCCCGATACGGACCTTGATCCCAGGACCTTGGGATCATGACCTGAGTTGAAGGCAGATGCTTAACTGATTGAGCCACCCAGGAGCCCCTAACTGACTCCATTCTTCTGGAAATTAAGGGGTTGGAAGCAGAGAGATCATTGCATCCAGTCCCTCCATGGTCCAGATGGGAAACCGAGGACCAAGGGTAGGTTAGTTCTGCAAGGTCACACACCTAGTGATTGATGTGGGGACTGCAGAATGGGCTTAAGAGAGTATTTTTAGGCCTAAGAAATTCAGAACCGAGGGTCACAGAGGCTGTAAAGGAAGGTATACAGTGAGCCAGCCACTGTCCCAGATTGTCTGCTGAAGGAGAGTCACATCCCCACTGCCTCAGCCAAATTAACAGCTGGTAACAGTTGGAGGCAACTGTCAGTTCTTAGAATTTTGAGCTCACAAAAATCTTGCAATCAATGACATTAGGGAATGGTTGCTCCTCCTGGTCCCATCCATCATTCATCAGAAGGTGACTGGGACCACCAGCTGTCACATGCCAACTTCTTCCTAGCTAGAGCTAGAAACCAGAGTTGGAAAAGGGATAAGGGATAAAACCAGCATCCAGACATCAGAGTGCAAGTTGGTATTTGAAAGCAAGTCCACAGGGGAGGTTGACCTTGTCTACTTTAAGAAGAAACAGGAAACAAAGAGAGAAAAGCATCACAAAACAAGATAAAAAGTCTCAAATACATATCTCCAGGGGAAAGATACAACAGGGGGAAAAAAAGGATTATAGAATATCTCTGGGAGGGTAAATAAAGAACTGATACTTGCCTCCCGGGAGGGGAACCAGCTGTCGAGGGTTTTCGGTGTAGGAGAGACTTCACACCATATAACTTTTTGCACATTTAGGCTTTGGAATTGTGTGACTTTTTAATTTATTGTTTTTTAAAAATACATTTTTGAAAATAAAGTAACAAGGGAATCATCCTCAAAATTATAGCAGTTTTAAAACAATCCCTGTGCAACAAGGATCTGATCAGTTGAAGATAGTCCAGCCCTCCCAGGACTTGTTGGGGAGCCCGCGTGGCCCAGGGTGAGCTGCCCCAAGCTTGGTTAGCAGCCTCGGACCACAGCGGCACTTTTTAACACAAGCCCAATGCACATTCCTCCTTCATTTCTAATATTTCTTGCTGTAACGACTAAACATCTCCCAGAAACTAAATGTTTCCTTTTTTGGAGAAGGATTAAGTATAGGCGGAATCCTATTTTAACAGCTATTATCAGGCTGTCGAATTCAATATAACAAGAGGTCCTGTCCTGGCCGACAGTCCATGGGAGCTTGGTTTTGCTCATATTTGTTGGTATATATGGAGGCACCAGTAAAGATTTTACAGACACACCCACGTATATACACTACTTTTCTTTAAAAAATACATATTATGTATATGTATACATTGATACGTTTTTTAAGAAAAAGATTTCAGAGACACAGCATTATAAGGAGTCAGATCTGTAGAGAATTGGGTCAAATAGGATATGAAATAATCAATGTAGCAGGCTCGGTGGAGCGATAGAAATAGGTATGCACCAAGACCCAGTGTTCGAGAGGCAAGAGAACATGACAATTTAAAGCATGAACTCTGGGGGCGCCTGAGTGGCTCAGTTGGTTAAGCGTCTGCCTTTGGCCCAGGTCATGATCTCAGGGTCCTGAGATCAAGCCCCACATCCGGCTCTCTGCTCAGTGGATAGTCCGCTTCTCCCTCTCCCTCAGCCTCCCCCCGCCCCCCAATCCCTGCTTATGTTCTCTCTCACTCTGTTCTCTAAGAAATAAATAGAATCTTAAAAAAAATAATAAGAATAAAGCATGGACTCTGGAGCCAGAGTTCATGACGCAACTTTAGGAAGTTATTCACCCCCTTTATGGCTCAGTGTCACCATCCATAAAATGGAGCGAATAACAAAAATCTCAAAGATTTTTCAGAAAGATTAAATTAGTAACAGATAAGATGTCTGGAATAGTGATTGGCCACGTGGTAAAACACCACCCCATATAAGTATTAGCTATTGTCATCCTGTGAAGAAAAATTTGGCAACATGAACCCATCCATGCCAGTCCTTCTGGCCCCTCGATGGGTATAATCACCCACAGGATGATGTCTGACCAAGGATGCAAGGATATACTTGATCAGGGTCTCATCATGGCCTTTGTGAAATAGTCCTCAAGTCAATCTACTTCTCTTAATTCCATGTTCACATAGCCATTGTTTCGATGACAAATCCAGTTTTTCAGTATCTGTCCATAAGAACGGGGGTGTGGTATCTGAATGAGATGCAGGTCACCTGTATCTTGCCAAAAAGGGCATTATTTAAAAAATTAGTGCATTGGGATTTTGGTTTACAAGTTCGTCTCATGTGAGTATTTCACTGGGTGTGCACTGCGGGCATAATTCTGAAGGTCTAGTTTGTGGACCCTCCCAACTGAGGTTCAGAATCTTGACCTTTGTGAAATTACCCAAAAAATGTCATTTCAGGGGCCTCTTGGGGACCCGTAGGCTACCTTCTTTCTCAGGGAGACCCCCTGATGCTGTCACCTTGTAGGCAGCGACCATTCAACATGCTTGGATTGCACTGTGGTCACTCTGCTCGGCAAAATGCAAATTTTTTATACCATATTTACGTATAGTAATTGCATTTGAAAATCTACAGTTTGTTAAATATATGTGACAAAATTGCAGTAAGAAATGAGGTGGTGGGGCGCCTGGGTGGCTCAGTCCGTTAAACCACTGCCTTGGGCTGAGGTCATGATCCTGGGGACCTGGATTCACCAAGCCCCGCCTTGGACTGTGCTCCCTGCTCCATGGGGAGTCTGCTCGGCCTTCTCCCTTTGCCACTCCTGCCTTCTGCTCTCCCACGCATGCAGGTGCTCTCTCTCTCTCAAATAAATAAGTAAAATCTTAAAAAAAAAAAAAAGGTGGTGATTCTGTTTTGAAACCTAAAGCAGAAGCAGAAGCAGAAGGGAATGAGACTTTCTGTAGGGAAGGAACAAGTAAAAAGTATATTTTTATGTAAGGCTCTACACTGAGGGTGGAGTCTGATGCAGGGCTCCAACTCATGACCCTGAGATCATGACCTGAACGGAAATCAAGTGTCAGATGCTTAACCGACTGAGCCACCCAGGTGCTGTGAGACCTAGTTCTATGTCATTAACTCCATCCCCTTTCCACACAGCCCTGCCTTTATGTATATAAACACATTTATATGTGTGTGTATACAGAGAGAGCATGTTCATGACACTATGTGTTTAAATATCACGCATGTGTACAGAGCAATCTTGAAATAAAAATTTTAATTTTCTTTATGTATTTGTTACTCATAGAAACAAATCTATTCAGGGGAAAAGATCTTTGCAAAGAAGTAAACATGCCTATCAGATTTTCAGAGGAGCCTTTAAGTTCTTTGGTGCTTAGGTACGTGGCTGCAAAACAGCCTTATTTTTTTCCCCTTTTGTTGTGGATTTGTTTTTGAATGAGTTGTATAGCCATGACACATTTGATTGTTATTTCTCAAGCTTGTTTTGAAATGTGTATTGAAGCCTTGTGAACTTTGTAGTTCCTATGGTCAACACATTTTTTCTTAATGACTGCTAAATGATGTGTTTTTTCCAAAACTCATATGGGAGTCTGACCTCTTTTAACCCACAGGTCTTAATTTTCAAAAAATTTCCTCTATTTTTACACTAAGCTAGATACTCATTTTCCTAGTTTCCCTTCCAGCTTAGCAAATTTTCACGGGGCCAGTGTCTATGCTAAGGCACACGAGGGATTCAGCAGGAGGACACAGTGTGTTGGGAATTTTTTCAAGGATCAGTTCTTCAGAGGGGCTAGCCTTCATCATCCTAAGCCCATACCCTGCCCCCTGCCTACCCTCATTGAGGGCAACTCTTATGACACCATGTCCATTTTTTCTCACAACCAAGGATTGTTTCATTTCTCTGATTCTTGAGTGTTGTGCTCACGGGTTCTAAGTTCGGAGAGTGCAGAGCCCTCTCTGTCTTCCTCATTGCTGCCTCCCAACACCTTAGCATGCTGTCTGGCCAAGGAACCTCTGAATAAACATTTGGTGACTGATGGAATGCACAAATGGCCACCTCCAGAGCCTCACAGTGCCTACCACACAATGGGTGCTCCGTGAATCTTTTCTCATAATGAACGAATGCGGCCTGAAGCAGTTAAGGGAAAAAGCAGAGTTTGATCTGATCCCGTAGTGGGGGCATTCAATGTTCTGTCTGTCCAGTACAGCTATTTTGGGGGGAATGCTCCTTCCAACCATACGGGGTTACTAATCATGATGCGCTTTGGAGGAAAGTGACATGGCCCACACTGACTCAGTCACTGTGGGCTGTTCCTCTGGGCACACTTACTACCCCTGGGTAGACAGGAGGTGCCAGCCACATCAACCAATGTCTTTTTACCAATATTTTTAAAACCTGAGCTGGAGAAAGATACTCTTTTTTTCTATTAGTCAGAAAGCTACAAGGATTGGCACCCAAGGCAGCCATGTCTTCGCTCACATTGGAAGCTGGTCTGAGAGATGACGCCACCAGGCAGAGATGCAAAGGCAGGGGAAGGCAAGAGAGCCCCAACGGCCAGGGTCCATCCTTTCCAAGGCTTAACTGTTCGGCTTCAGACCTGTGAGCCGCTGCAGTGTTCTCGCACCAATAACCCCCGCAAGACAACAACATGCTTGAGTGGCTAGGTTCCCAACATATATGAATTTGAATAGGTAGACAGGGTTGGGAATAGGCTCCTAAACAAAAGGGCAGAAATTAGCTTAAATATGATTTTTTTAGGAAACTTCATAACTAAACACTTGCATGATAAATATTTATGATCTTCAGCCAATGCATGCTACTGCCCTCTCCTATGATCCTCATTTATACAGTTAGCTTTAGCCATTAAAATAGGAAATGAAACGTGATAACATGAGGAAATACCTCAGATATAAAGTTAAATGGAGAAAGATAGTATGAATAAATATATAGCAAGAGCACAACTATAAAGTACAATGATGCAGTGAAGTCACAGAAACCTTAGAGTCCCCCTTTGAGGGCATCTGGGTAGCTCAGCTGGTTAAGCAACTGCCTTTGGCTCAGGTCATGATCCTGGAGTCCCGGCATCGAGTCCCACATCAGGCTCCCTGCTCAGCGGGGAATCTGCTTCTCCCTCTGACATCCCCCCACTAGTGCTCTCTTTCAAATAAATAAATAAAATCTTAAAAAAAAAACCAAAAAACGTTTAGGGCACCTGGGTGGCTCAGTGGATTAAAGCCTCTGCCTTTAGCTCAGGTCATGATCTCAGGGTCCTGGGATCGAGGCCCACATCGGGCTCTCTGCCGAGCAGAGAGCCCGCTTCCTCCTTTCTCTCTGCCTGCCTTTCTGCCTACTTGTGATCTCTCTCCCTTTAAGTCAAATAAATAAATAAATAAATAAAATCTTAAAAAAACCCAAAACGTTTATAACCACATTTTAATTTGAAGTCAGATTCAGTTTCCTAAAAGCCAGATGTTGGGCACATTGCTTCATGCTTTGAGACTTTGGTTTTCTCATCTGTAAACCAGGGATAATCTCTCTCAGGGTTCTGAATAGAGAAAACAGAAAAAAAAAAAAAGGTAGGTAAAATCCTTAACACAGTGCCTGGCACTTAATAAATGTTACTCTGTTTTTCTTTATGTTAAAAATCAGGAAACTCAGTACATTAAAAATATTAAGCCAGGGGCGCCTGGGTGGCTCAGTGGGTTAAAGCCTCTGCTTTCAGCTTAGGTCATGATCTCAGCATCCTGGGATCGAGGCCCGCATCGGGCTCTCTGCTCAGCAGGGAGCCTGCTTCCTCCTCTCCCTCTCTCTCTCTCTGCCTGCCTCTCTGCCTCCTTGTAATCTCTCTCTCTGCGTCAAATAAATAAATAAAATCTTAAAAAAAAAAAAAATAAGCCAGGAGAAGAAACACATCGAAGTGTTACTAGTACTTGTGCTTGGACTCACTGATTTATTCAACAGATATTTATTGAATGCTGACAATGGACAGGGTCTAGGGAAACAACGCTGAACCAAATGCAAGTTCATGTTTGTGGAACTCAAATTCCTCTGGAGGGATACAGACAATGCATAATTAATTAAATAGTAGCTCACATGTCCTGAAATGCTATATACTGAGTGCCCTGTGTTTGTGTGTGAGGTAAATGTACAATAATTTGCAGCAATATTTCACACGATGTCTTGAGAAGCCTCACTGAGAATATGATATTTGAGCAAGGACTTAAGGGTGAAACTGTACAATAGGACTATGGATGATTTTCTTCTTTTCCCTTATACTCTGTTTTTCTGATATTTTAAAATGAGTATTTGGAAACTGATTTTTAAACAAAAAAATTTAAATGGAAACTAAGATCGGAATCTTGCTAAAAGCATTTATTATAACTAATGTATCTATGGTATTTTAGCTTTAGAAATTGTGTTTCCTTATCCCTTGTTCTCAAAACACCCTAACACTGTTAGAAGGCAAGTAATATTTTCCCCGTTTTTCCAAATTGAAAATGAACTTCCATAAGATCATACAATTAATATGTGTTACAATAAATTCCCGAAATTCAGATTTTCATGTTCCAATCTCGCATTCTCCGATAAATTTACATTTCTTACAGCCCACATACACAGGATCATCTGTCTTCTCCCAAAATGTACCTGTTCATCTATACCTTCAGAAGCACTGGTCAATAGTTTCTAACAACAGTTATGTATTGTGGTCACTGGGCTAGGAACTGTAGCAATATAACAGTCTGTGCATATAAAGGAGTAGTACGTGCACATTCTTGAGTGGGGTTGTATTATTTAATAAGCCATATAGCAGTGACCTATGTGTGTTACTTAGTGTGATGGTTTTTATTTTTATTTATTTATTTGCTATTAAAGATTTTTTTTATTTATTTGAGAAAGAGTGAAGCAGGAGGGGAGCGCAGAGAGGGAGGAAGAGGGAGAGAATCTTGAGCCGATTCCTCACTGAACAGGGAGCCTGAAGCAGGGCTCAATCCCATGACCCTGAGATCATGACCTGAGCCGAATCCAAGAGTCAGAGGCTTAACCAACTGAACCACCCAGGTGCCCCTAGTACGATGTTTTTTAAAACATTACCCTTGGGCGCCTGGGTGGCTCAGTGGGTTAAAGCCTCTGCCTTTGGCTCAGGTCATGATCTCAGGGTCCTGGGATCGAGGCCCGCATTTGGCTCCCTGCTCGGTGGGGAGCCTGCTTCCTCTTCTCTCTGCCTGCTTATGATCTCTCTCTATCTGTCAAATAAATAAATAAAATCTCTAAAAAAAATTACCTTTATTCTAAATGTTCTTTACTAAATTGTTTTGCCTGGAATGAAAATTGTCAAGGATACCCTGCTAACGTTGATCAAGGTTATTACGTTCTGGAATACTTTACATAACGTCATTGTACTCAGTGACACTTTTTAGCAAGAATGAAAGTTGGAAAAGTTGCCTTGAGCTTGTTAGGAGTGAGGGGGTGAGTTGAATATTCCAGTCTTCTAAGAGCCTGATCCCATTGGTAGATCTCATCCTGACTTCCTTTTGCAAACTTTCTGCCCACTTCAAACCCAGTGTTAGCTCAAACCCAGCATTTGTATAGCAACTCAGAAAAACATACAATTAAACTAAATACAGTAGTGACATTCTAACTAGAATTTATAGTTACAACAAAATACAGTTATTAAAAATATTGGCTTAGAGTTTGATATAATTAACTGTATAGCCTTTCAACAAAAACACACATTTTCCATTTGTTAGAATACCAAACAATGTGCCTGAGTCTCAGAAGCAGTAGTATTGCAATAAAGTAAGAATGGCTTCTTGTACCTATAATTCAAAGAAGAACAGAAAAGAAAAAAAGACTGGAGAGAGAAAATTGCTTAGCTGAGAACCAAATCATTTGCCTCAAGAAGAGTTCAGTGATTTTCTTTTCTTTCTTTTCTTTTCTTTTTTCTTTTCTTTCCTTCCTTCCCTCCTTTCTTTTCTTTCTTTCTTTCTTTCTTTTCCTTTCTTTCTTAAGATTTTATTTATTTGACAGAGAGAGAGAGAGAGAGTGAAAGAGAGAGCACAAGCAGGGCGAGTGGCCGGCAGAGTGACAGGGAGGAGCATGCTCTTAGCAGGGAGCACAATGCAGGACTCCATCCCAGGACCCTGGGATCATGACCTGAGCCGAAGCCAGATGCTTAACCTACTGAGCCACCCAGGTGCCCCAATTTCGGTGATTTTCTAATCTATATAGTTAGACATAGATATGACTGTAACTCAAATGAGATAAAATGTGTAAAAACACTTAAAATAGTACAAAGTAGGTGTCCAATATCTGTTAGTGGCATCATCATTTGAATCTACATTTGCACAGGAGGCAGAAGACTTGTGAATGATGGCAGACATCACTGCTGCCTTTTCCAAATCCCATTCCTTATTATTTCCTCAATTTCCACTAACTCCTTCAGTTAGGTGTCAAATTCAATGGAATCGTTTTTAAATGGAGCACCCAACATATTCCTAGCATTCTATTTTTGAAGCCTTGTTTTAATTAACAACCTTTTCAAGTCTCTCTTTTCCTTCCAAACATCAGAGGAGAATCAGTGTTGGGGAGGCGGCTTTTCCAAGTCAGGATCTGTTGGTAAAGGACATTGTGTATTGAAATCTGGGTCATAGTCAAAACTTGTCCGAAAGGGTTCAACTATTTAAAAAGCAAACTAGATAGTTTGAAGGGAAAAGAAAAACAGCTTTGATCCGTAATTGATTTTACTAAGGGCCGTTTGCACATTCTGCTTTGCAGAGCCTATATGTTTATCTGCAGAGCATAAAGCATTTTGCGAACACTAGTGCAGGGAATTCCCAGTGCACATGATTAATGTAGTTCCCTCCTCCCTTCTTCTATCGCGGGGAATGTCCCTGAGCTGTAATTCTCCATCCTGTGCTTTTTAGATTTCATCACTGGTCAACATAGAGTCTTCCTGGCGGGGGAGGGGGATCTGAGAACAAACAGCAGAGAATGCAATGCTATCCAAGGGGGCGTTATCTTAACTTCCTTCTTGCCCCCAGCACCTAGGCACTCAGCTGAAGATGGGTGACCAGGCATACTGGCAGAAAAATGCACGTTAATATTTTTTCCTGCCTTTCCTGTGAGAAGTGTAGAAGGCAACTGCTGGTGGGAACGAGAATGAGGGCGCCTAGAGGGAGGGCGCACAGCAGGAAGTTGAAAAACTAAAAGGAGCTGCTATTCTTTCTCCCAGCCCCTCAGAAGAACTAAACACTTAAAACTTGTGTCAAGGGGCTTTGAAGCCGATGGATCCTCCGTTGGTTCTTGGGATGAGGACCTGGTCTGGGCTGCCTCCTTAGTGGAGCAGATCTACTGAAATTATTTCAAATACAGCAGCAATCCAGCATTATCCAGGCAAAATGACTTTTTTTTTTGCATGGCAAAATACATATAACATGACACTGTTTAACCATTTTCAGGTGTACAAGTCAGTGGCATTAATTACGTTAATTATGTTTATGAACAGATTCATTCATTCATTCAAAAAACCTTAATTCCACATTGTGGGGCAGGCAGCACCATCAGTAAATACCAACAAAAAAACAGATCCTCGGCTTTATACGGGTTTCTTCATTCTAGCACAGAGAGACAGAAAACATAATAAATAAAGAGACTCCTTGGCATGTTTAGACCGTGATAAAGGCTCTGGTTAGATTCAAGGTCACAGTTGTCCCAACATCCGAAGGCTTCTGTGTCCTTCAAATAGCTCAAGAACTTTGCTCATCTACCTCTTTCCCCAAAGGTCTGCCTCCTGTGATTGCTAGTGATTGGGGAGAGTTCACTGGTTGCCTGATTTGGTAATTAATAAAGAAGTTATGTTCATTGGAACTAATCATTAACAAAATCTACAACAAACTCTGATGGCAGTCAGGGCAGTCGATAAAGAAGGGTAAAGATCTCTGCTACACAGAAATAGTGTCTTTCCCAACACAACACTTTGAGGATGAGTGCCAAAGTACAGAATTCAAACAGAAAGCCATGCTTTCTTCACCAGTAACGTGATGATTTTTTAAAAGGAAACAGTTATCCAGAAATATTTGTATTTAAAAAAATTCTTTCTTTTCAAAAACCTAAAGTGGCCAAGGACAGAGGGAGTGAGAAATAAAGTGATTTGTTGTGCTCTGTGATGACAATAGAAAGGGGATCCCGAAATACTTGCTTTTGTCAAGTGCAAAGATACTATCCGACCTTTCCTATAAAATCTTTAGCTTCTGCTGGGGCTCTTTGAGGTTTCAAGAAGCATTTCTATACCTGAATATTTTACGTGTATACGGGGAGGAAAGTAGTGGGTATGTGACTGTAAAACTGGACCACACTTTGACCTTGACCAGAATTAACAAACCAGTGCAGGGCAAACATGCCTCCAGCCGCCATACTCCAAAAGCATGAGAAATTACTAACATAGTATTCCAGCCAGAAACATGTAACCTGGGAAAACAGCAAGTAAAATCAAACTGAGAGACAGTCTATGAAATAATTGAACTGATTTCTTTAAAAATGGCAAAGATGAAGAAAGGCTGAGGAACTGTCGCAGATCAAGGAAGACTAGAGAGGAGGGGCCGGAGTGGTTTCCTGGGACCTGGGACTTTCAGTGCTAAAACCAGAAAGAGGGGTGAGCAAGAATGAAGTGGTCACCCTCATAAGGAGACACGATCATTAAATGCCATATGTGAAATGTGTGATTCTGGACTGGATCCTGGACCAGAGGGGGAAATGATATAAAAGACATTATTGGGACAATTCACAGAATTTGAACATGGGCTTTTAAAAAAATCATTGTAGGGGCGCCTGGGTGGCTCAGTGGGTTAAAGCCGTTGCCTTCGGCTCAGGTCATGATCCCAGGGTCCTGGGATCGAGGCCCACATCAGGCTCCCTGCTCAGCGGGGAGCCTGCTTCCTCCTCTCTCTCTGCCTGCCTCTCTGCCTACTTGTGATCTCTCTCTCTGTCAAATAAATAAATAAAATCTTTAAAAAAATCATTGTAAAAGATATATAACATCAAATTTACCATTTTAACCATTTGTAG
The DNA here is from genome assembly GCA_002007465.1 of Ailurus styani. Taxonomy (NCBI): domain Eukaryota; kingdom Metazoa; phylum Chordata; class Mammalia; order Carnivora; family Ailuridae; genus Ailurus; species Ailurus styani. Next base: position 4,017,073 of record LNAC01000213.1, on the reverse strand, counting down.
GTGTACCATTAATTGACATTAGGTACATTCACAATGGTGTCCCACTGTCATCACCATCCATTTCCATTCTATTTTTGTCTTTTCCAACAGAATTTCTGTGTCCAATAAACAATAGCTCCCAATAACTCCCACCAGCCTCTGGTAATGACCATTCTTTTCTGTCTCTGTACTTTTGACTCCTTAACCTACCTCATATATGTGGACTCACACAGTACTTGTCCTTTTTTTTTTAAGATTTTTTAAAAATTTATTTGAGAGGGAGTGAATGAGTGAGTGAGAGAGAGAGAGAGAGAGAGAGAGAGAGAGAGAGAGTGCACAAGCAGGGGGAGGAGCAGAGGGAGAGGGAGAAGCAGGCTCCCCCCTGAGCAGGGAGCCCGATGTGGGGCTTGATCCTGGGACCCGGGGATCATGACCTGAGCCGAAGGCAGACACTTAACTGACTGAGCCACCCAGGTGCCCCAGTATTTGTCCTTTTGTTACTGGCTTATTTTATTTAACATGCCCTCAAGTTTCAGCTGTGTTATAGCATAAATCTGAATTCCATTCCTTCCTAAGGCTGAATAATGTTCCATTGTATGCGCACACCACAGTTATTCATCCATTTGTCTACTGATAGACATTTGTGCTGTTTCTACCTTTTGGCTGTTGTGAATACGCTGCTATGAGCACTGGTCTAGACATAGGCATGGACTTTAGATTGAATTCAAGTTTTACATCGATGTAAAATTTCCTGAATTTGATACCTATAATGCAGTTATGTAGGAAAATATCCTTGTCCTAAGGCAATGCACACTGAAATATTAAGAGGCAAAGGGGTAATGATATATGTATCCTATTCTCAATTGTTGCCAAAAAAACCAGAGACACCAGAAATGTGGGAAAATGTTCCAGATGGATGGATCTGCGTAAAGAAGATGGGAGTTCTCTGTATTATTTTTGAAACTTTTCTGCAAGGTAAGAGTTTTAAAAACACATGGGAAAGTAAGGAAGGGAGAAATTTTTTTTTTTTTTTTTTTTT
>LNAC01000213.1:3965727-4015760 GCA_002007465.1 Ailurus styani | reverse complement strand
GTTTCATTATTTTTCCCTCCCTACCCCCCACGACCCCCCACCCTGCCCCTCAAGTTCCTCATATCAGAGAGATCATATGATAATTGTCTTTCTCTGATTGACTTATTTCGCTCAGCATAATACCCTCCAGTTCCATCCATGTCGTTGCAAACGGCAAGATTTCGTTTCTTTTGATAGCTGCATAGTATTCCATTGTGAGAAATTTCATTTTTGATAACCAAGCTTCATGGAGAAAGAGGAATCTATGAAGATCTGGCCCTCACAGAGCCCAAACTATAACAAGGGGAGTGGAAGGTAGAGCAGGATTCACCAAGGCTTCATTACGTATTTTGTCCCTCAGAGCACAAGTTGGCCCCATGCCCTTGGCTGGTGCTCCGCTCTTATGGTTTCTCAACTGTTCTCTGCTTCTTCAACTTCTCCTGCACCTAGCATTGAATTTCTCCATCCTGTCCTCTCTTCCTCTTGTCTTCAGCTTGCTCGTAGCCTCTGTTTCCTCACAGCTGCTGCTTCCCCTTCTCTGGGTGTGTTTGGCTGCTGCTGCGTCTTCTTCGGGTCCAGGCAGCTGTGGTTGGGGTCATGGGGTACAGAGCCTGGCAATCTTTCTGTAGAAAGAGCTACAGTCATGACACGGAAGCTCATTGCTTGGGTAGTCCAGTCCCGATTAAAGGACTATGGCTAGGGGGCACCTGGGGGCATTGAGTTGCTTAAGCATCTGACTCTCAATTTTAGGTCAGGTCATGATCTCAGGGTCCTGGGGTCGAGTCTCGCATTGGGCTCCCTGCTCAGGGTGGAGCTTGCCTCTCCCTCTGTCTCCACCCTCCCCCTTGCTCATGCTCTCTCTCTCTCTTTCTCAGGCTCTCTCTCTCTCAAGTAAATAAAATATTTTTAAAAATAAATAAATAAGTTATATTCCCCCAAATGCCCCTATGGTATTTTTGTTCTTGGTTGAAAACACGTCGATGGTTCCCTGCTCCTTTCAAATTAATCCCCAATCATGAGAGCTGGAGTCTTTTACTCCCGACTTTTATGCTTGCATCAAATTACTTTCTTTGTTTCTTCACCTGTGCCTAAATCCTACCCCTTTTACTGGACATGGCTCTGATGTTTCCTGGTCTTGTGACCCCTTCTGACTGCCTTCCAAGGCTTCCCTATCATCCTGGCAGGCCAATGTCCCAGCACTGATCAAACCACATGGTCATCACTGCTTGGCTATCTTGATTTTGAGCTAGGTGACAGCAAGGACTGTTCTGTTCATCTTTGCGAAACAATCAACTAGCCCATAGCCTGACATGCTCAGCACTGACCACACATGTGTTGAAAGAATGGATGAAGATGAAATCTCTTACTGGTCCACTTTTTGTTTATAATGAGAGTACAATGATAATGTTAAATAATTCTTGCAAATACTCCAGTTTTCAAAGGTCATTAGAAATAGTGGATAACCGATTAGCCAGACGTGCTTTGTCAAATTCTGATCCTATCACTCCTTTTTCTGTTGCCCCTTCTCTGGTTCCTACAACACGAGAATAAGAGAACATTGCCAGCTGCTTATGGGAACATCCAGGAATTCTTCCACCAACAGATCCCTGTTTTTTAACAAAAAGGAAAAGAAAAGGCTAGAAAAAGAAGGCAGGAAGGCAATGTGGATCATGTTTATTTTACTTCAGACCCTTTTTGTTGTTCTTATTATCCATCTGTATTGTTGTTCAGGCCTTCAGGAGGCAGCCCAGATCTGCTGTTGCTTACTTTGGATGGTGAACTTGCTTGGAAGCAGGGGGCCTGGCCCAGAGTGACTTTGAGGAAACTTCCAGTCCAGACTCTATAACACAAGGACTCAAAGTTAGCCTGTGAATTGCCCTCATTGAACTATCTGATTTTCTCCCTATCCTGGACACTGTGGGCATCGTCGCAAAGAAGATATGGCCCCTGTCTGGAGGAGGAAGGGAACATTTTTCTTTGTTTTTTTCTGTGTATATTCCAGTTTTGCTTGACATAAGTGAGATCTAGCCTTTTCTAAGGTATTCATCAATTTTATTTCAAAGGGCTACGCCTCGGAACTATGTAGAGCTATTCTTAATGCAAAACTTTGGAGCCCAGTAATGGGAGCTCCAAGAGTCAGTATATTCTTTACCTGAAATAAACACACCGTGGAGGCAAAATGTTCTTTGAGGTTTACTTTTGAAATATGCAACATGGTGTGATATGACCACCTTCACATGTGAGGATTCACTGAGCTATGATATGTGAAACACCCACCAAAGAGGTGGGTACCCAGTGATCTAACAGCCACTGGATGTAATTCACCCTCATGATGCATGAAGAAACACCGGAGACTCTGAGGCTAAACCAGGCCTTCTTTTCTTTTCTTTTCTTTCTTTCCTTTTTTTTTNTTTTTTTTTTCCTTTTTTTTTTTTTTTTTTTTGAGAGCTAGAGAGCACACATGCACAAGTGGGGGGAGGGGCAGAGGGAGAGAGAGAATCTCAAATGGGCTCCATGCCCAGTGCGGGGCCTGATGCGGGGCTTGTTCCCAGGACCCCGAGATCATGACCTCAGCCAAAATCTGATGCCTGATGCCCAACAGACTGAGCCACCCAGGAGCCCTGTGCCTTTCTCATCTTTAGGGGGAGGTGGAAGTTCGGGAACTGTAACAGGTCTTACTATCTAATTAGTCACTTGATCTTAATAGAAAAATAGACAAACTGAGTCCTTTGGGTTTTGCTGTACTTATTTAGGTTGTTTCCAGTTTTTTCTCATAGTAAATCAAGTCTCCATCACTGTTAAAGAAAACAACATCTGGAATAAATATGATTTCGCAGAAGGTCAGTGTGAGCTTCTTTAGGGCGAGGCTGCAAAGTTTTACTTTAAATCACAACAAACAATGTTCTTGAGGCAGCTAGAGCAAAATTAGGAAGGGATTCACTGGCAATTCTGCTGGGGTCATTTTTCAGTTATTAAAAACCTGACATGTTCCCAACAATATCTTTAATATGTTGTTAGAAAGCCTCTCATCCCCAGGCCTTCACACAAGATCTGATACTTCCTGGATTCTACAGAGAATATGAATTACTCCCTGACCACTGAGGGACGTAAGGTCCCCCTGGCTGGACCCGTTCTCAGAATCTGCCGTGACCTCTGAGTTTCTGAGACATATCCCAAGAGCAAAGTCTCTTCTTCCTGGGATTTTTACTTAAGCGATGGGGGAATGCTGGCTGTAGAACCGTTTATTTTTTCCCAGGGCCCGAGCATTGTCCTGGTGGCAGAACTTTTCTTGACTCCCTGTTTCAAGCACTACATGATGCCACATTCATCACTGACAGCTGGCCAGCCCCTTGGAAGAAGTCATGTCACCACCAAATAACTTTCTCTTTTTTAAAAAAAGATTTTATTTATTATGTATTTGACAGTGAGAGGGAGCACAAGCAAACACAAGCAAGGGGAGAGGCAGAGGGAGAGGGAGAAGCAGACTCCCCACTGAGCAGGGAGCCTGACAAGGGGCTCAATCCTAGGACCGTGGGATCATGACCCCCGCTGAACGCAGATGCCTGGTGGACTGAGCCACCTAGGTGCTTCTGTGTGACACATTCAACGTTTGCTCCTGTCTCACTCTGTCCTACCCATTCAACCTCCGTCTCCATGTATATCTGTCATTTGCTCTCTGCCTCTGTCAGGTCAGTTTCTCTGCCCCAGGAGTACTGTGGCCAAGTCTTGGCTTTTCCTGTGCTAATTCTCCACCTTGTAATCCGTTCTTCTTTTTTCAAGTATACAAATTCTTCCAGTCCCTCAAAACCCAAATAAAATCTGTTTTTCCAGCATTCTAATATTCATTATGCTTCTGGTTTCCAAAACTCTGTTATTATTAATTGTTGATACTCATTCATCATTCATTCACTTGTTTTTGCAATAAATATTGCAAACCCATTATGAGTTACCACCATTCTAGAACTCAGGATACCATGGTGAATTAGATAAGTCTTTGCCCTGTTGAAGCTCTTGCTCTAGTGTGGGAGACAGAGACATTCAGCTCAGCAAGTAAATACATAAGTCACATAGTTTCAGATTGATACAAATGCTATGAGGCAAAAAAAAAAAAAAAAAAAGGCAGGCTAAGGGCTAGAGCATGGCTATGTGAGTGGAGGCTATTTCCCATACAGTGATCAGGGAAGACCTCTTTGAGGAGGAGACATTTGATATTTGATCAGAGACTTGAATTATGAGAATAAATCAGTCATGAGTCAACCCAAGAGTAGAGTGCTCCTGGTAAAGGGAAGGAGAAGTGAAGTTTTGGAGGCAGGAATGTTCTAGAACAGCAAGAAGGCTAATGTGAGGCAGAGTGTAGAAGGAGATGAGGATGGAGAGAATGCAGAGGTGAGAAACTGTAGGGTTTTGAGAGAGAGAAGAATCCAGGGTGACCTCTTAGTGCTAAGTCCAGTACCTGGGAAAGCTTGGGGGAGGAAGTGAGTGCAGATTTGTGTGAGTAGGGGAGCTGCCTGATTTGGAAATGAGAGTTCATTTTAAAACATGTTAAGTTTAAGATCTTTCTAGGCATGCAAGTGTAGATGTTGAGTAGATAGCTGGGTATATACAAGTCTAAAATCCAATGTGCGTTCAGGTTAGAGATACAAAAAGCCAAGGGCCTAGGCAAGTTCATCTGGGAAGAGAGCATCCATTAGAAGAGCTCAGAGCCCTGGGGCCCTCCAGCATTTAGAGATCATGAAGGAGGAGCCAGAAAGGAGAGTCTGAACTTGTGGCCATTGAGATTTTCCATATATCCAAACACATCTGTGGTCCCGTGTGGTGCGCTAATCGCTTCCTGCACACCAGACTTGTCATGATAACCAAGGTGGCAAACTTCTTGTGACTGCTCATGTCACTCCACAAGAGCAAGAGTAAAGGTCCAGAGTATTTTGTTCACGCCTTCAGTCTTGGCACAGGCCTTGTTTACCACGTATTTCTTACTGTTCCCAACTCTCTCACAGAGCAGAGTGAACACTGCCAGGCTATTGGGGAAAATGTAGTTACTTCCTTTCTCAAGGCCTGAATCTGTGGGTTAGTTAAGAATTCTCAGACTTCTTTTACAGTAAACTGATGGACAGAGAGATTAACTAATTTATGCACAGCTCAAACTGAGTCAACAGCTAGCCTCCGGCCACACTGCAGCAATCAGGCAAGTGTGGGCTGAGGAGTGCCAGGGTTGTGGCCACCTGGAGTGTTGGCTTTTTAAATATTCCTCACATCTATGGCTTGTCTACTAAGTGCTTCCCAGATAGTACCTCTTAACCCTCACAATAACTCCGCACAATAGGTGATACTGTTCCCATTTTACAGATGGGGAAACTGAGGCACGAGAGCATTCTAGAGGTAAGTAAAGTTGAAGATTACTCTGGGCCCTGAATCCATACTCTTAACTACAACTCTACACAGACTGCTGAAGGGGACTCTCTAGGAATGGGTCACAAGACTAGTCTGTATTAAGGAAAGTCTCTGGGACATTTTTATATGTATGAAAGTTTGAGAACTGAAGTTTCATGGGATCTCAAGTTTGTTCTTAAAGCTCATGGATGTCTTAATATTTGCTCTACTAAATCAGTTATTTTTAACATCTCTAAGAATCCATGTTTAAGTTACTTTATTAAAGTCTCCTAAACTATTCTGAGTAGTATTTTGTTAAACATAGCTAACAGCCTACCGCATAGTTTATCATTTCCAGTGAGGTAAAGCACGTCATTGTACATTGAATCAGCTTTCGTTGTCTAACATGTTGACAATAATTACTTAACAATTTAAAGTCTCATGCCACAAATGTTGATGCAGCCTACTCTCAACAAGAAAAATGAGTCTTTTGGGGCGCCTGGGTGGCTCGGTCATTAAGCATCTGTCTTCAGCTCAGGTCATGATCCCAGGGTCCTGGGATCGAGCCCCACATTAGGCTCCCTGTTTGGTGGGAAACCTTCTCCCTCTCCCACTCCCCCTGCTTATGTTCCCTCTCTCACTGTGTCTCTCTCTCTGTCAAATAAATAAATAAAATCTTAAAAGAAAAAGAAAAAGAAAAATGTGTCTCTTGACTACATGTGAAAGAGTGGAACTGGACCACTTTCCCATACCAGACACAAAAATAAACTCAAAATGGATTAAAGACCTAAATGTGAGACCTAAATCATAAAACTCCTGAAAGAAAACACAGGCAGTAATCTCTTCAACATCGTCCTTGGCACCATATTTATGGATATGTTTCCTCAGACAAAGGAAACAAAAGCAAAAATAAACTATCAGGACGACCCCAGAATAAAAAGCTTTTGCACAGTTAAGGAAACCATCCACAAAATGACAAGACAAACTACTGATTGAGAGAAGATATTTGCAAATGATATATTCGATAAAGAGTTAATATCCAAAATACATAAAGAACCTATATAACTCGATAACAAAAAACAATCTGATTAAAAATTGGGCAGAGGTTCTGAACATACATCTTTCTAAAGAAGACATACAGATGTCCATGATGACCAAGAGACACATGAAAAGATGCTCAACATCACTCTAATCATGAGGGAAATGCCAATCACAATCACAATGAGATATCACATCGCACTAGTCAGAATGCCTAGTATCAAAGGGACAAGAAATAACAAGCATTGGAGAAGATGTGGAAAAACGAGAACCCTGGTGCAATATTAGTGGGACATAAATGGGTGCACTCCACTGGCATGGAGGTTCTTGAAAAAATTTTAAATAGAAATACCATATGATCCAGTGATTTCCCTCCTGGGCATTTACCCAAAGAAAACAAAAACACTAATTTGAAAAGATATATGCACCCTTATGTTTACTGCAGCATGATTCACAATAGCCAAGTTATGGAAGCAGCCAAGTCCATGGGTAGGTGAATGGGTAGATGATAAAGATGTGGTATGTGTACACACAATGGAATATTACTCGGACATAAGAAAAGAATGAGATCTTGCCATTTGGGACAACATGGATGGATCTAGTTATGCTAAGTGAAATAAGTCAGAGAAAGAAAAATACCATATGTGTGGAAATACTTGCGTGTGAAATCTAAAGAACAAAACAAATGAACAAACACACAAAAACCAGACTCTTAAATAGAGAGACCGGGGCACCTGGGTGGGTTAGTTGGTTAAACACCTGCCTTCAGCTCAGGTCATGATCCCAGGACCTTGGGATTGAGTCCCAAATTGGGCTCCTCACTCAGTGGGGAGTCTGCTTCTCCCTTTCTCTCTGCCCCTCCCCCTGCTTGCACTCTCTCTCTCAAATAATAAATAAATAAAATCTTAAATAAAGAAATAAATACAGAGAACAAACTGGTAGTTGCTAGAGGAGACGTAAATAAGGGGAAGGGCAAAACAGACAAAGGGAAATAAGAGATACAAATGTCCAGTTATAAAATAAATAAGTCATGATGAGGGAAAGTACAGTCAATAATTTGGGGACTATAATCCAGTAATATCATAATAAGGTTGAAGATGAAAGATGGAACATATGGTAACAGACGGTGACGACACTTAGAATGGTGAGCATTGAGTAATGTCAAATCAACAATTTGTATATGAGATGAAGATAAAATTGTGTTAATTACACTTCAAAAGAAGAGTGTGTCTTTCTCCCGTACTTATAATGTGGCGCATGCATCTGCTCAGACCCATTAACAACAGGTTCATCAATCATATGGCCGGCACGGCAGGATGAATGACTCCGCGTGCTGACTGAGGGTGGTGGTAATGTGGCACATCCCAGCTCTGCGCTCCCCAGGGTTGTAAAGACAAAGTCTTTTGATACATGGGATGGCCCAGAGCCCTCAGAGAAGCCAGTCAGTGGAGGGTTCTCTGACAACCTTCATGAACGTCTTAAGAGCTTCTGGGGTGAAAGGGAAGTCGAGTCTAAAGGTATTTTAAAAAAAAGGAAATGAATACAGTTCTTGGGTGAAAAAAAGAAACATGTTAAATCCACAAGGCCTTTAGATGCCTGGAGATAACATTCAGTAAAGTCATTTCTGTTGACAAGGAATTATGTTTTATTGCCACAGATCTCCACCCAGACTGACCCTGGAGTTTGCATCATCTGAACAGTGAGACTGGTTTCACCTGTTTGCAACTGTTAAACTATTAGTCATCAGTTGAGAAGCTGCTTAAGCCGATTTCCCTGGCAGTTTATCCTATACACATTTTTTATCCCACAATAGAAGTCAACAAGGCTATTCACCTGTTGCATATTGTCAACGGGGAAAAAAAATAAAACAATTAGGAATTGAAATGCGGTCCTTATATTGGGGAGAACTGAGATCGGAGTCTTTTATCCAAAAAGAAAGAAAGAAAAATATAGTGGGAAGGAGGATGGGGAAGAGGGAGGTTAGTGGTGGAAGGATGGGAATTGAGATGAACTTCTAAGGGTTATGTCTTGGGTATAGAGTTGACAGATTTAGGAAAATAAAAAGAGAAAAATACAAGATGCTAACATAAATTTGAATTTCAAGTAAAAAATGAATAATATTTTAGTATAAGGCTGCCCCATGTGATAACTGAGACACATGCATACTAAAAAATTATTTGCTATGTATCTGAAATTCAAATTTAGCTGAGTGCCCTGTATTTTATCTGGCAACCCTACTTGAGTAGTATCTTTTAATATGAGTTTGAAAAGATCCTTTTAGAAAACAGATGTCTTCAGGAAACTGGGTCATGGCTTCAACAGCATAAATACTTGCTAATTAGGCTGTTTAGTGTGATGGGATTATATATTTATTTAGTATAAATAAACTAGCAATTGTAAGAACTGAAAGTTGGTTATTTTGATCTGAAAGATCATCCACTTTACTTACCTATTTGGCATGAGTAGGACAAAACTAAAAATGGATACCACTGATTCTAAGAATTATGGACAAGAAAACATCTATCCATTCATCCATTTATTTATTCTCTGGTTCCTTTTTGTATGAAGCCTTACGGGAGACATGTTTTATTGAATTTTAGTTTAGTGATCAAAATCTTAACCATATGAACTCCCTGACCTAGTTTCTTAGACAATTCTGCATGGTAATAATTTAAATGTAAAGAGATGTCACAGACCCAGCCAAAGGCAGAAGAAGCCCAAAAGAATGGGCCAATTTGCCCCCTCCTTGCTGCTTCGTTTACTGCAATCTGTTGAATTCTAGTTTGCCCAGGATGGCAATCAACTAGTGCAGTACACAAAAGCAGAGGTTGAAACGAATACAGACATAGAGTTGGGTACTAAGGAAGACTGAGCATAAAGAACAAAGAGATTGTAAGTTGAAGAAATCCAAATGTGGTAGGCTCTGAGGCTGAGACAGGGTTAGGTAGGGAAGGGGGAGAGGGCAGGGAAGGGGGTCTGTCCTGTGCTTGGTGAGCAAAGGGGGGCATGGTAGAGAGATGAGGAGCAACGGCGACGATGAGAGTTTGTAGACCAGTATTTGAAGGGCTATCAGATAAAAGGAAATTTAGCTTGTCCAGCTCCAGAGAATGAAACGAAGGCCACTAAATAGACCCAGCAGGAAAACAGATTTCTATACCACTCAGGCAAGAGCTTTCTAAGCATTAGAGCTGGTCTCTGATGGATATGGGGAGCAGAGGCGGGCTGGCTAGTGGTCAGTCCTGTCTTGGGTGAAGAGTAGACCAGATGCCCTCTGACGCCCTTTCCCACTTGCGGTGTATGTTTCAACCCAGCAGGGTCTTGTGCCCTTCAGTAATTGCTGTGTCCTCAGTGCCAAGGCCAGTTCTTGACACACAGTAGGGTCTCAGAAAACCCACAGGATGATAGGAGAGTGCTTTGTGCAGGAGGTGGTCCTATTTGGGGCCTTGGTCTTGATGTGAAAAGGAAAGGGCAGTTTACTTGAATCAACACACTGCGACTGTCCTTTCCATTTGGAAAGGAACAGGCTATAAGACTCTATTTTTGTGAGAGCTACAAACACATAATCCATGTTTCCGGGGAGTGAAAAAAGAAAAGAATAATCGAAAGCAACATCTCTCTGGTTCGCCCATTCTCTGTGCCTACAGTATTTTCAGTCCCTTCAAATTTCTCCCCCACTGGTTTTAGGAGCCCCCAGGTGGCCCTCAGGCCTTCTGAACTCAGAGCGACATAGGAGGGGACTCGATTTCTCTGTCCTCCGGCTTGCTGTTTTCTCTCTGGCTCTGTCCTACTGCGGCGATGTGTATGTTTCTATCCGCTCCAGGGGCGCCACGTACCCCCACCCCTTGGTGAGTACAAACAGCACCGCCTGGGCACTTGCCCGGTATGCCCTGCCCAGCAGCGCCGGGGAAACCGCACTCAAAGTAGACCTGCTGAGCGTATGAATGAAAACCCTCAGGGAGAGGACACGGAGTCCGCTGGCCGCAGCAAGAGCAGGGGACGCCAACCAGGGAGTCCTTGGGCCACCCCCACAGCGAAGCTCCACAAGGTCCGCCTCCGAGGGACGACTATGCCTCGCGTGACAGGAAGGAACACGGGCCCCTGAACCAGGGCAGCTGGCAAACGCTCCTTTGCTCCTCTATGCCTCCGTTTCCCCTATGACAGCGTTTCCTGTAGGGAAGACTCGGGAAGCGAGGACAGGCAGCACTCAGAGCTGTCTGGCCCCCATCCGATCTCGGTCTGTGAGAGCCGTCAGACTGGAGCTGTCACTGTGTTCCCAAGACGTCTAGTTCCCCTGTGCAGCACTGTCTCTGTTTGCCTCACGTTGCACTGTGTGTAGTCTTACAGTGAACTTTAGCTCTTGAGGTAAGCTGACCAGGTGTCTTTCTCTCCTTTCTTTCTCTTTTATTTTCTTTCCTTCCTTCCTTCTTTTCTTTTTCTTTCTTCCCTTCCTTCTTTTCTTTTTCTTTCTTTCTTTCTTTCTTTCTTTCTTTCTTTCTTTCTTTCTTTCTTTCTTTCTTTCTCTTTCTCTCTCTCTTTCCTTCCTTCCTTCCTTCCTTCCTTCCTTCCTTCCTTCCTTCCTTCCTTTCCTTCCTTTCTTTTCGGTTAAAGACTTATTTCCTTTGGGGGAAGGGGGAGGAGCACAGGGAGAGGCAGAATATCAAGCAGACTCCCCATTGAACACCAATGCAAGGTGGGGCTTGATCTCACGATCTTGAGATCATGACCTGAAATCAAGTCGGTCACCCAACCAACTGGGCCACCCAAGTGCGCCAAACTGAGGTGGTTTCTGAGAATCTGAATATATAATCAGGGTGGTATAATTCAGTTTTTCATATATATATATATATAAATTCAGATTTATTTATTTCAAGAGAAAGAGCCAGAAGGAGCAGAAGGAGCAGAGGGAGGAGGGAGAGAAAATCCCAAGCAGACTCATAGACAGGTTACAAATTTTTTTTCTTGTGATGAGAACTTTTAAGATCTACTCTCTTAGCAACTTTCAAATATACATCATAGTATTATTAACTATAGTCACATTACATCCCCATGACTTAATTATTTTCTAACTGGAAATTTGTACCTTTTGACGACCTTACTCCTTTCAGCCCACCCTCTCCCATGAACCCCACCCCTGCCTTTGGCAACATGTTCTATCTATGAGTTCAGTTTGTTTGGTTTTTTTGTTTTGTTTTAGATTCTGCATACAAATGAGATCATACAGTATTTGTCTTTCTCTGACTTGTTTCACTTAGCGCAATGCTCTCAAGATCCATCCCAAGGAAACAAAAGTTTAAACTTCACAGAACAAAGGAAAAGATGCCAAAAAAGGGAGGCGTAATAAATTGTCTCCTGGCTGGTGGTTGTGAATAGGTATGCCATAGTAGATTCTTCTGGGGATTTCTTGGTGGTGGTTTTTCCCTTAACTTGGTTACTGCAGTGTGTTGGAGCTAGGGAATCAGAGGCAGTGGCAGATTTAGACACTACTCAGTCAAAGAACATAACTCACTTAAAACAGCAGAGGTAAATTGCCACCTAAGATGCCCTGTGCTCAGCCTGGTCTTTGTACTTCCAATCCTAGGGCTCCCTCTGTGTCCTCTGCCCAGGGTGCGAAGCCACGCTGATACTGGCTAGACCCCGAGTGCCACGGGAGATTGGGGGTACCACAAGTCACAGGCTTCTGATCCCAATGTTGCCTTTCCAGAAATTGGTGAAGGGGGTCACACTGGACAACAGGGCCACCCGGAATTTCCAGAGTGCAGCCCTAAATGTGGGCCAAGGGCTGGTGAGGAATACCTGGAGAGTTTATTTGGAGATGGCAACCTGTGTACCATCCAAAAGGATCATGCTGGTGCCCAGAGAGCCATAGCCGGCCCTGTGCACACTTGGAGGCAAGGAGTCAGGTCAAACTAGTTCTAATGGTGTCACTTAAACCACTTCTGGTGGTGCTTTGCAGTCAATCCTGTAAGATACTTTCATTCTATTTGAGAGAGAATATGCTTGCGTGCACAGGGGTAGGGGTGGGGGGAGGGGCAGAGGCCGAGGGAGAGAGAGACTCTTAAGCAGACTCCTCGCTCAGCATGGAGCCTGTCTCAGGGCTTGATCTCATGACCCTGAGACCATGACCAGAGCCAAAATCAAGAGGTACCCCTAAGATACTTTGATCTTTAACTTGAGACCATTTGTAAGGAACTATTTCCCTAATATATAGTGCATTTACTTAAGTGGTCAATCTTTTGCTCAGGATGAATCTGAAGGAGTGACTTTCACAGAAGGCAATGTTGCCGAGGAGTGACTGGTTGCCAACATGCAGGAATGGGTGGACCGTCTGGTCATGGAGCGTGTCTCTGCAGGGAAGTCACTTGTGGGGCAGTGACAAAGGTCCTCGAATTGCTACAAATGCATAGGGGTCATTTGGGGATAAAAATGTTTATAACTTGATTCCAGCATGGAACAATCGGGCCTCTTAAATCCAACCACACATCACTGAGATAGAATGTGTGTGTTCTTCCCCTTTACCTCCCCGAGGGAGCAAATGTAAATCTTAACTGAAGTATAACTTACACTTTCTCTTAGGAAGGAGGGGGAAGTAGGCCCGGGCAGCTTTAATGTAACATTTATAATAGCTGTTTTACATATCGTGGAGGTTAGCCTCTTAAAATTGGCCCACATACCGAAAAGCACCAAAGGGAGATGCTGAAGCATGACGGGTGGGGGCAGGGCGTGCTGATGACTGCGTTACGCATAAAAGTTTATGCTTATTTTTCCTTGTTATACATGCTCATTGTAAATAGTTCTAAGATCATAGAAGTATAATCCATCCTCCATAGACAAGCAGGGTTAACGGCTTAAATATTCTTGAAATTTTAGATATACAATCACAGGGATGATCAAGAGACTACTTTCCATAAAAGGACAGTGAACATATAAATCCCTGGGAAAACACATTCCCTGTGGGAGGAAGAGATAAATGCTTGCAACGGGCCGTGTATTAACCATCCTCAGAGACAAGATGCAAACAGTCCAAGGCAACAGTGAACAGGGGCGCAACTGCTGTGGGTATTTAGACTTCACCCTCGCATGCAAACCAGAAGCCAAGAGATTTACCAAGCTCCCCGATGCAGGCGCATCTGTCCCTTCTTTAAATCCGATTTTCTAACCATCTGTTCCTTTACTCCAGCCTTGGCGATAAACAAAGTTTATGCACAGCGATGCGTCCTGTTGCCAGGCAGCTCTCCTTCTCCTCCCAAAGTCAGTTCTGGACTGAAAGACCATGGGCCCCATTAGCATCCATTTTTCCTTACCATATAAGTTTTGGACATTGTGGAGGATAATTTTAGAAATGGGTTTTTCAACTTCATTTGGTACTCGTGGTGCGGCACAGCTCTCTGGTTTTGAAAATGCTTTAAGGAAACTTCTAACGGCGTGGCGATGATGTAGCTCTTGGAAAAGGATCTCCGCTTCCCTCCAGAACAGGGAGGACATTGTGGGGGGGCAGAACTGGTGGAGGGGAAACTGAGCCAAGCAGCTCTGGTGGGAGCAAACTCCCTGCCCCCAAGTTACCACTGGACATGGGGGAGGGGGTGGGTGGCAGGTGGAGGAGTCAAAGATGACTTAAAGATGTGTATCTAGGATGTGTGGCTGTGGCTTTGGGAATGCCCCAAAAAAGCCAACCATCCGACAGCTGTGGGGAGGGATCAGCCGACCTCTGGCCTCCAGCTCTGGTTTTTACAGCTATATAATATTTATAATGCACTCTTCCTGGGAGAAGCCGAGGGCTCTACACATCTTTGAATGGATTCTGTTAATCCTGTTACTGTCCCGTGAGTAATCAGAGACGTAGAGAAGAGCAAACAGGGGGAAAAAAATACCACATTTAAAGCGGTCACTGCCACGGCAAAGAAAATAACATTCACTGTGCTAAGAAACAATGGGAAAAGTCAACCTTGTGATTCTTCATTACTGATTCTCAGAGCCTAGGCAGCGGCGGAAGTGGGCAGAATTCACTCAGAGAGTGTTAATTCGGATCATGCGAGTCACTGTGGATTAAAAGTCCCCCACCCCACCCCAGGGCATGGGGGGCCCATGGTGAGGAGGCAAGCTTTTGACCAGGGCAGCCAGGGGACGGGGAACGTACAAGGGACAGTTAAGCAAATAAGTAAATGTGTTGAGGATTTCCTGCAGTCAGAAGGGAATTGCAAATATTTTCAAAAGGGAAAACGAATCCCAGAATAAACTCTGTTGTGTTAGATTGGAGCTGGAGAAGTCAATGTGAAGTCAGAGCTGCAGGTAGGCATAGACATAGCTAGAGACAGAGGTATGATGTGTGTAGATTTGTGTGCAAGCATGCATATACACACGGAAACACACATGTGCATACGAGTGTACACACACGTACACATGTAGATACATACACATATTTCCTACTTGTAGCAGCTGAGAGGGCCAGAAGCGAAGATAACCTGGTAGCTTCGAGCACACCTAGCTTGCAGGGATGAGCTTCTAAATATTATTCCCTATTTCAAGGAACCAGGGTTTGGGGTGCCTGGGTGGCTCAGTGAGTTAAAGCCTTTGCCTTCGGCTCAGGTCATGATCTCAGGGTCCTGGAATCGAGCCCCGCGTTGGGCTCTCTGCTCAGCAGGGAGCCTGCTTCCTCCTCTCTCTCTCTGCCTGCCTCTCTGCCTACTTGTGATCTCTCTCTGTCAAATAAATAAATAAAATCTTTTTTAAAAAAATAAAAATAAAGGAACCAGGGCTCTGGGGAGTTGGGTGGCTCAGTTGGTTAAGCATCTGCCTTTGCATTAGGTCATGATCTTGATCCTGGGATCAAGTTCCTTGGCAGGCTCCCTGCTCAGCAAGGAGTCCACTTCTCCCTTTCCTTCTGCCTGTGTGTGTCCTCTCTCTCTCACTCTAGCTCTCAAATAAGTAAAATCTTAAAAAAAAAAAAGAAAAAAAAAAAGGAACCAGGGTTCTTAGGGAAATGGTTGACTCTAGGGATGGGCTGGGAAAATAAAAGATGAGACAGGAACTTCTTGTACTACGAAGTAAGGAAATGGTCGAAGAATGATGGGGACAGAGCAAAAAGACAGAAGAGTTGCTTTTAATGAGCTCCTACTGGCTAAGTCTGGGATGATTTGAGCATTGACATAGATGATAGTTACTGATTTCAACCCTTTGATTAAAATAGGAATCCATGAATCTACACTGATAAAAATTAAATGAATAAATGGAGGATAAAGGAAAAGGCTATCTTACAATAGAAATCTCAAGTTATCTCCTTATGAAATACCTAGGCATGACTCAGTGGCAAAATCCTATAAGGCCCCATGTTTACCAAATGTAAAAAGAAAACGGTAATGGGACAGAGTGATGTTATTTGCTTCCTGATATGATGCAATGAGAAGACCAAGGCATTGCTTCTGAGGTATTCCTGCTACAAATACATAAATCATAAAGAAACATCAAACAAACCCAATGCTAGGACATTCCATAAAGTAACTACAGGCTTCAAAAAAAAATGTCAAGGTCATGAAAGAGAAGGAAAAACAGAGGAATTGTTCCAAAATGAAGGAGATTTTTTTTTTTAATTTTATTTATTTATTTGACAGAGAGAGAGAGAGATCACAAGTAGGCAGAGAGGCAGGCAGAAAGAGAGGAGGAAGCAGGCTCCCGGCTGAGCAGAGAGCCTGATTCGGGGCTCGATCCCAGGACCCTGAGATCATGACCTGAGCTGAAGGCAGAGTCTTTAAACCACTGAGCCACCCAGGCGCCCAAGGAGATATTTTTAAAAAGATTTTATTTATTTATTTATTTATTTTTATTTTATTTTATTTATTTATTTGACACAGAGAGAGATTACAAGCAGGCAGAGAGGCAGGCAGAGAGAGAGGGGGAAGCAGGCTCCTGGCTGAGCAGAGAGCCCGAGGCGGGCCTCCATCCCAGGACTCTGAGATCATGACCTGAGCTGAAGGCAGAGGCTTTAACCCACTGAGCCACCCAGGTGCCCAAGATTTTATTTATTTATTTGAGAGAGAGTGAGTGAGCACAAGCAGGGGGCCAGAGGAAGAGAGAGAAATGGGCTCTCTCCTGAGCAGAGAAGATATTGGAAGACTTGACCCCAGGATGCTGGGATCATGACCTAAACTAAAGGCAGATGCTTACCCCACTGAGCCACCCCAAAATGAAGGAAATTAAAGAGAAATGACAACTTAGAGAACCTGTACTGTGTAAACTTGGGACAATGGAAGAAATCTGAATGGAATCTGGGGAGTTGTATGGTAATGTTGGATCAATGTTAGTATTGTTATCTTGATGGTTGTATTGTATAAGAGAACATCCTTGTTATAGGAAACACAATAACACATACTGGAGGATTAAGGAGTAAAGGAGTATGAAGTCTGCCACTTTTTCTCAAAAAAAAAAAGTACTACTTTTACTTTTTACAACTTTTCTGTTCATTTCAAATTTCCAAATAAGAAAATACAAGAAACAGAAACAACAACAACAACAAAATGCCTACTGTGGGTCTCTAGGGACAGACAGCATCGTGGGTCTCTAGGGACAGACAGCATCGTGGGTCTCTAGGGACAGACAGCATCGTGGGTCTCTAGGGACAGACAGCATCGTGGGTCTCTAGGGACAGACAGCATCGTGGGTCTCTAGGGACAGACAGCATCGTGGGTCTCTAGGGACAGACAGCATCGTGGGTCTCTAGGGACAGACAGCATCGTGGGTCTCTAGGGACAGACAGCATCGTGGGTCTCTAGGGACAGACAGCATCGTGGGTCTCTAGGGACAGACAGCATCGTGGGTCTCTAGGGACAGACAGCATCGTGGGTCTCTAGGGACAGACAGCATCGTGGGTCTCTAGGGACAGACAGCATCGTGGGTCTCTAGGGACAGACAGCATCGTGGGTCTCTAGGGACAGACAGCATCGTGGGTCTCTAGGGACAGACAGCATCGTGGGTCTCTAGGGACAGACAGCATCGTGGGTCTCTAGGGACAGACAGCATCGTGGGTCTCTAGGGACAGACAGCATCGTGGGTCTCTAGGGACAGACAGCATCGTGAAAAAGTGAGCTGGTCAATTCAAAGGGAGTAACGGTGACACTTAGGGCACGACCCTCACCTACTGAAACCCAATCCCTGCCCTCAGGCTGCTCGCCAGAGAGTATTAGGAGTGCAGGGAGATGGGGGGGTGGGGCGAAGAGGATAGGAGTGTAAGAGAAATGGCATGAAGAGTCCAAGTGCTACAAAAACTCCAAGGAGCCAGGAGTTCTGAGAGGAACTCAGCTTCTGAGACGAAGTGCCGATCAGACCCGAGGTGGGATTGGGGCAGGAGACTGGGGGTCCTGCTTGGCATATAACCACAGGATTTAGGCATTTCTGAGAATTTGGACTCTGTTTGCTTTTTGATGACCGTGCAGGCTGGTCTGTTTCTCACCTCTGCACTCTTGTTCCCAATGCTGTTCCCACCTGGAATGGGGGGGATTTATGAGCTTAGAGCTTTGCAACCATTGTTCAAGACTAAGCTCCTATGTCCTTCTTTGACTTTTTTCCACCCACTCACTTCCCTCCAGAGAGAAGAGTCCTTTTCTCTTTTGTGCTTCTACTGTTTTTAGAATGTGTATTGCTGCCCGTGTTGCTCTTTAGAGCACCTGTCAGTTGGTCTGTCCACCCCTCCCAGCCTGAGTGTCTCCTTAGTGCTTTGCATCTTGGTATCTCCAGTGTCTCGCCATAATGGGTACTCAATAATTGTCAAAATAATCAAATTAACCCAAGACTTCCCCAAATGGTGTTTCTTCCTTCCCTTTCCATTTTTTTTTCTTTTCTTCTTACCCCTTTCCATTTTTGCTCCTAGGCTCACGAAAGGCTTTCTCAAGTCAGTGAAAACATTTCATGGGCTTTCCAATCTCAAGTAATAGGAATGCACATTTGAGGGAACCTATTTTCTTTTCTACTCTGAGATCATCAGTGAAGGTGGAGGGAGAGAGGGACCGACATGCTGGTAATAGGAACAAGATCTGGCACACTGGTGACTTAAATTCTTGATCAATGACTCAGGGACTCGCCCACTTAGAAATATGAACTACGGCTTAGGGTTGTGTTCAGGGAGGCACCCTAATGACCACAGTTGATTGCAAAAACCAACCAAAATTATGCTAACCACTGATGCTTAGGAGCTTCTCACATCAAAGAAGAGTATTTATATAAGTTACTATCTGCTAAAGGCCAACAGACCTATCCACAGTATTATTATGATAATAATTAGTAATCGCCAGCATTCCTGGAAGCACTCTTCATCCCAGCAGCCATACAAATACCACCAACGCTGTGTACGCAGGTGTCACCTGACCCCTCTATGGAAAGAGGCAGCACTGGGGAGCAGAAGCCACCTTCTGCTTGAGCCCCTGACTCCAGTTACAAAACCAAATACCCCCCCCCCCTTCTCCATGGTGACTGCAGTTTGAGCTTTGCAAGAACATCTTTTGTGAGTCGATTTAGGACCACCTCCTACTCTGTAACACGTATGAGATTGCTTGCCGTTCTCAGGGGCAGACAGTCAGCGATCCGCCGCAAAGCTGAGGGAGTTCTGGCTGGAACAAGTTTCTCCCGGCTGCAGTTAACGTGTAAGCGCGAAAACTGTCCCCTGCCTGCTTCCAGCGTTTGTTCGCGAGTGTTGTTTCGCCCTTGAGAGTGCAGCCTCCTTACCTCACAGGCAAGCTGGCAGCTGCTGCAAGAGTTTTCAACACCAGATTATTTGAAGGCATCCGTAAAGTGGTGAAATTGAATTCTAGTGAAAAAAATTCTTAACAAGAAGAAGAAGAAGAAGCAAACTTGGAGAAATGAAGCAGAACAACATCCCAGCCCGCAGAACGGCGGGCTCTTCAAACACCTAGGATTTTACTTGGTGCCCCAAAGTGTTGGCGAGATTCTCTCCTGAAAGCCACGCCCTGGGCCGTGCTTGGCAGAGAATAATGCGAATCTTCCATTCGCAGATGCTGTTCGGCAGTGACACGGGACCAACAGCAGGACGGCAGGAAGATTTCTGTCGTTTACAATCGCTGGATTTCAGCGATTTCACAGGGCAAGGCTAAACCAAAAAAGCTCATTGGCATATGTTACATAATTTTTAAATGCATCCCTGGTAGTAAATATCAGTTTGATTTCATAGCTCGTTGTTGTGGCCTGAAAGTAAAGCGGTTTTTATCCCTACACATAAGGGACCCTAGCACATTTCTCTGTCTAATGATACCATGGACCGGCCCTGCTGAATATGGTGGAACCAAGGTTAAGTGGAGAAGCTGACAACTCTTACTACTCTGTCCGCAGGGAGGCTTCCTATCAGCACAGGCTCCCAGTGCCCACAGGAGGAAGGGGGTGCTCGGACCCTCCGTTTACAGGTGGGGAAATGAAGGCCCAAAGAAGATGCATGGCAGTCAGTCCTAGAGCACGGCTGTCTCATGGTCCCAAGTGTAGCCCATCGAGTCGTGACATCACTCCTGGTTGGGGATTATGGTTTTAAAAATAACTGTTCACATAGCAATTCATTATTATAAATAATCTAATAATTCATGATGAAAGAACTAGAACACCAGGGCGAGCAACAAGTGTGTGACAGCTTGAGTTTTCACCAGCTGCATTCACTGGCCCCCAGCCAGGATACCATCTGACCTTCAAGCTGGCCAAGCCCGTGGATATTTGTCAGGACTCTGAACAAAAAAAAAAAACAACAAAAACCAAAAAACAAACAAACAAACAAAATTGTTGTGATATTTGAGAGATACAGATTTCTGTTAAGGAGGTGGAAAAGGGTGAAGAAAATAAACACACTGCCTGTTTGGAGATGGACTTTTTATCTCTTCTTGGATAGGGCTCTGAGGAAGCATTGGGGTTTTTAATCAAGTCTGTATTGAGCACTTACTTGAGAGTCTAGCCCTGCATAAAGATTCGGGGGAGAACAAGAAAAGGTTACGATAGAATTTTAAGCTCACTGGTTTTCTGTCTGGTTGTGAAGAGTAGGAACACATAAGATGACGTTTCAGCAGCACTGGCAAATTTTGGCCCACAGGTCAAACCCTGCCAGCCGCCCGTTTGGGGCAGAGCATGGGCAAAGAATAGTTTTCACGTTTTGAAATGGCTGGAAAAAAATCCGAAGACAGACAATATTTTATAGAATGGGAAAATTATATGAAATTACAATTTCAACATCTATAAATCAGATTTTATTAAAACACAGCCAGCCTCATTCACTCCCATCTTGTCTATGACTGCTTTCACCCCCCAGTGGGCAGCCCTGCTGAGTAGTTGTGACAGTGACCATATGGGCCACAAAACCTAAAATATTTACTATCTGGTCCTTTTCAGGAAAAGTTTGCTGACTCTGAGGTAGATAATCATCTAACTGTGCTAGGTGGGGTGGTTTGGAACCAGCTGAAGAACGAGAGGAAAAATGACTTTGGGTGGTAATAAAGCTTCACGGGGGAAGTGCCTCCATGTGGAGATTGAAGGATAAAGATACCAAGTGTGGTGGTTGTGGGGGAAGGCCCGTCAGGTGTGGTTGTCAGGTTAACTTCTCCCTGACAGTTACGTGGTCTTTTCTTTTCTTTTCTTTTTCTTTTCTTTTCTTTTTTAAGGTTTATTTATTTATTTGAGAGAGAGAGAAGTGGCAGAGGGAGAGAGAAAATCCTCGAGCAGACTCCCCATGGAGCCCGAATCGGGGCTCGATCCCAGGACCCTGAGATCATGACCTGAGGTGAAATCAAGAGTCAGATACTTAACTGAATGAGCCACCCAGGCACCCCTCTTGGTACGTTCTTTAATGTCTGCACCTTAGTTTCCTCTACATCCACCCCTCTAGACTTTGTAAAGCCCATGGTAAGATCTCAAACACATAGCACATTACCTGGTACAGAGCTGGTGTCTTGTCAATGTCCGTGATTAATAGTAGTGATTGCCATTAGCTTTCACATTTAGGCATCCATTAATAAAACGAAGTCAATGTTTCACCTAAAAATTATGTCTTTCAGAGGTTATTAGTGACTACACTTTTAAAATTTTTCTTAGAAGAATTAGAGCAATTAAATCCCTTGGAGTTGCTAAAAATGGTCTTATAAAGAATTATAGCATGGGAAAATATTCCCAGTGTGTTCTTTGAAAGTAAGTCATATGAGCCTGGAAACCCTTTTTGCAGTGCATCCAGACCTGAAACCCTGTATGGGAATCTGGGGGAGGCCGACCTCTCTACGTGGTACGTGCGCACTGCCCACCCCCACACACTTTTGCATACAATTTAGGGCTTAATGGATCCCCTGAAGCCCATCCTTGGTTTCCAGGTTAAGAACTACTGCTTTAGTTGCTCACTCATACTTATAAACCCACAGGAGATCAATACGTGAACCAGAATGCTAAATTATTAATTTATGAAGAAGAAATAATGTCAAGTGGACTAAAATTCTTTCATTGGCCAATCAACTCATATCTTACTATGCAGAAGCTACAAGAAAAGCCGAGGCACAATTAAAAGTGAGTATGGGATCACAGCAAAGGGAATTCA
This sequence comes from Ailurus styani, assembly GCA_002007465.1. Lineage (NCBI taxonomy): Eukaryota > Metazoa > Chordata > Mammalia > Carnivora > Ailuridae > Ailurus > Ailurus styani. The sequence continues at coordinate 3,993,820 of LNAC01000213.1, read as the reverse complement.
AGAATGTTCTTAATGGCTCCTGTCGCCAAGCTACAAGAGTCTGATGCATCCATTTCCTCTGGAGAGATACCCCTGCCAAGGATGCTGCAACAGTGAGCCTAAAACATTTCCTGTGGACAGTTTTCGGTGTTCGTACTCTCTGCTCGCCCACTCAGGGAAGCCTGAATTCCTTCTGTAATCAATCTTGCCAAATAAAGGTACAGTATGAGCAGTTAGGACCCCCCCTCCCATTTAGACATGCTAATTTCCTTACGCTATGCCTGGCCAATACATATATGTTTGGTCTGTATATACATAGATATATGAGCAGATAAATAGAAATGATTCCAGTTTAGGGTAGGTTCGTTGTGTTGATTTTTCATAATTTCCTTTTCAGGGGAATCTTTGTCTTCAAATTTAGGAATTACCTTACTGTCCCCCACTTCTTCCTTACCTCCAGTCCTTGCTGACTACAGAAGAAAAGATCCATTGTTCCTTTCCTTTCTTTCCTTCCTTCTTCCCTTCCTTCCTTATCTCTCTTCCTTCTTGTTTTGAGACTTATTTATTTTAGAGCATGCAGGTGGAGGGGCAAAGGAGAGGGAGAACGAGAATCTTCAAGCAGACTCCCCACGCTTGATCTCATGACCCTGAGATCATGACTCGAGCCGAAATCAAGAGTCAGACACTTAACAGACTGAGCCACCCAGGCTCCCCAGTCTCTCTTTTTCTAATAATCTTTTACTTTGAAATAGTTTAAGACTTACAAGAAGTTTCAAAAGTCGCACCTTTGCTGTTTCCACGTCCCTTTCCCCAGCTTAACCACAGTCAAAACCAGCCTGGTATGGTATTTCCTTTTTTAAGATTTTTTAAATTTATTTATTTGACAGAGAGAGATCACAAGTAGACAGAGCGGCAGGCAGAGAGAGAGGAGGAAGCAGGCTCCCTGCTGAGCAGAGAGCCCAATGTGGGCCTCGATCCCAGGACCCTGAGATTATGACCTGAGCCAAAGGTAGAGACTTTAATCCACTGAGCCACCCAGACGCCCCTGGTATGGTATTATTAACTCAGGTACAGACTTTATTCAGATCCCACTAGTTTTTATTACCCTCTGTGTGTGTGTGTGTGTGTTGTTCTGTGATATTTTAGCACATGTGTAGATTGAGGAACTAACACCGCAATTGTAATACCACAAAGAAACTCCCTCATGCTACTCCTTAACAGCATACAATTTCATTTTATAAATACTTTGTTTTTTAGTGTTACAAGTCTTGGTCCAGCAGACTTCTGCTATTTCAGGCACCTGAAGTTCTTATGCAAATAACCTCAAGGGACAACACTTGTGACCTCACCAACCCCTTTCCTTGGTGGTGGTGGGCGGGGGAGAAATGCATTCAATTTTACCAAGGCCTCAATGGCAATTTTTAGACTCTAGCTTTTGTGAGTTTCATTTCTGAATCTCTGAATATTTTCTGTCATTGAGCAATTTTTTTGAATGTATATTCTTGCTGTTGTGTAGAAACAATCTAGTAGACTTTTTGAAAAAGTCAGGCTACCTGACCAAAATTTCTTTGATGACAGTTGCATGATAAAAAAAGATGTATTAAATTAAAGTCTGTGAGATGCGTTGGTGCATACCTTCACACACCCCTAAACTCCTTTTGCTTCTCTCTAAACTTGTTTCCTCTGGGCTCTGAGGTTTCCTGTGCATAACTCCTTCATACTGGCTTTTTGCCTTGGTAAGTTCCATGTGGATTGATTTAGGGCCAACGTGCTCTTCTAGAAAATGCCACCTGAAGTTACCCTCCTGTGAAGTCTACTTTTTAAAAAAAAATAATTTTATTTTATTATTATTACTATTTGCTCCATGGGTACAGGTCTGTGAATCATCAGGCTTACACCTTTCACAGCACTCACCATAGCACAAACCCTCCCCAATGTCCATAACCCATCCACCCTATCCCTACCCTCCCACCCCCCAGTAACCCTCAGTTTGTTTTGTGAGATTAGGAGTCTCTTATGGTTTGTCTCCTTCCCCATCCCATCTTGTTTCACTTTTTCCCTTCCTACCCCCCATGACCTCCCGCCCTGCTCCTCAAATTCCTCATATCAGAGAGATCATATAATAATCGTCTTTCTCTGATTGACTGAAGTCTACTTTTAAGGGGTTTAGTTTCCTGGTGAATCCTCCAAGCCAATATGCTATTGTTTGCCCCAGAGTCTGCAAGTCCTTTTGCATGCAACTCCTTTTGCATCCCCTGAGATAGTCAAAAACTAAATGGTTATTGGAGCCAGCCCAATGGGCTAAGTGTTTTAAATAAATAAATAATGACATGTGTATATTGAGCGTAACCAGCGTAAATGTCTCTTTAAAGTCACTACAGAGGAACAAAGCATAATTCAACCCAGGACAGCATCACTGAAACATTCTCAAGGACCTAATTAATTCTTGGAATAAAAAACGGGGAGTTGATCAAAGATTAGAGGATGCTTGTACCATGACTTGAGGAGGGGAAAGGAACTCAGAGTTGTGGGAATGCAAAAATGGTAACGCCACTTTGAAAAACAGCTTGGCAGTTCGCTTTTAAGAGTTAATCATAGAACTACCTGGAAATTCCTAGGTATCTGCCTAAGAGAAATGAAAACATCTGTCCATACACAGACTTGCATGCACATTTCCACAGCAGTGTTGTTCATGGTAGCCAAGAGCTGGAAAAAACATTGATGTCCATCCAGTGGTGAAGGGATACATTATATGTGGTATATCCATCCAGTGGAACACTACTCAGAAATAAACAAAGGAAGACACTACTGACAAATTACATCACAGATGAACTTCAAAAACATTATGCCCAGGGAAATAAGTTAGACACTGTAGAACACATATAGGATTGCGTTTATCTGAAATGTCTAGAAAAGGCAAACTTCTAGAGACAGAGGGTGAATTAGTGATTGCCTGGTGCTGGGGATGGGAACAGGATGGGGGCGTAAGGGATCCTGTTGGGGAGATGGAAACATTCTAAACTGATTGATAGTGATGGTTGTACCACTTGGTAAATTTATTAAAAATAACTGAAGGGATGCCAGGGTGGCTCGACTTTGGCTCAGGTCATGATCTCAGGGTCCTGGGACTGAGTCCCATGTCCGGCTCTACATTCAGTGAGGAGCCAGCTTCTCCCTCTCCCTCTATGCCTCCCCCAGCTCATGTGCATGCTTTCTCTCTCAAATAAATAAATACCTTAAATAAAAATTAAAAATAAAGAAATAAAAATAATTGAATAATACACTTGAAATGGGTACATTTTCTAATATGTAAAATACATCTTGAAAATGCTGTTTTAAAAAAAAGAAAAGTAACCTACATTTTTCTATTTTTCTGGAAGACAGGATCAGCTGTGGGAGCGCTCTAGGAAACCTTGCCCTTGATAAGGGATTTTTCAAATCTCGATGGGCCACTGGCCCTCCAGGCCTCAGCTATCCTCACTGTATTTCTCTCTTTAGAAGATGTTCTTCCCCTCTAGTTTCTGGTTTGGGTCTTAAAAACCTAGATCTGGCTGGTATTTGGATGGAAGGGCTAGCACTTTTGTTGCCTCTTGTACCCTTGGCTTCCCTGAACTAGGGGCCAATTCTGCAGACGCCTGATGGAAACTCTTTGGGGGAGCAAGAGAAACTTATTTGTCAGTCCAGGATAGTGTAAATATGGCCTGAGGAAATGGGGAGGGATGGGGTAAAGACATGAAAGGAGAGTTCAGCCTACCTGATTCCCCTGGGGAGGAGCCCAGGCGGTGTGGTGGGGCACTCAGGCCCAGAGAGAACCCATTCCCCTGGGGCCCCTCACATTGTGAAGGGAAGCTGCCCGCCGTACCCAGAGACTCGCTGCTCTGAGTGGTCCTCTCCCACCGAGGACATGCTCACCACAGCTGGGCCAGAGGAAGCTGGGTTGACAGGGAGGGCAGGGGACAAGGGCTGAGGACAAGCACTGTGTTGTAGAGCAAGAAAGGTGCCGGTCAGCATGCCCATCCGGTGTTCACCCATAGCTAGGAACTTCTAGACGCTGAGTGTAGTTTTAGAGTTTGCATTCATACCTATCGCTTGTTAGCTCTGGGTTCTTCAGCAGCTTAGGTAAGCTCTATCAGTTACCTGTTACTCCGTGCACTTTGGGCTATACTACACTACAGGTTTTCCTCATCTTACTGCACTTCACAGATACCGCTTTTTTTTTTTTTTTTTTTTTTTTTTTTTTTACGAATAGAGGGTTTGTATCGAGCAAGTCTATTGGCTCCATCTGCCCAGCAGCATTTGCTCACTTTGTGTCTCTGTGTCCCATTTTGGTCATCCTTGCAGTACTTTGAACTTTTTCCTAATTATTATATTTGTTATGGTGATCTGTGGTGATTATGACTTGCTGAAAGCTCACATGATGGTTAGCATTTTTGAGCAACAAAATATTTTTAAATTCAGATCTGTACATTCTTTAAAGACCTGATGCTATTGCCCACTTACTAGACTACAGTATAGTGTAAACATAACTTTTGCATGCACTGGGAAACCAAGAGATGTATTCGACTTACTTTATTGCAATATTTGCCTTATTGCATTGGTCTGGCACTGAACTGTCATATATCTGAGGTACTCTTGTATTATGTTATCACATAATTATAATTTGCCTTGGATGGCTGAGGGGTCAGCTGGGCCCCCCACCTTACCCTACGGTTCCTTTTATTCATTGGTGAGTTCTGGGATTCTTAAGTGGCAACTGGGTTCCAAGAAGAGAAGCTCCAATATGCAAAATGTAACAAACCTCTGCTTAAGTCACCTTAGCTGATGAGCCATTAGCCAGAGCAAATCACCTGGGCGAGCAAGGACGCAACACAGGAGGGGCTACACAAGGAAGTGGACCCTGGGAGGCCTGACTGACCTGTCAATCAAGGGCATGACAGTCAATCACACTTCGAAAGCCTGTTTTCTCATCTGAAAGATGGGGTTGATACTAGCATTTTATCAGGTTTCTTACCCAGAATAAATAATGGCTATAAAGCATCTAGCATCATGTCTAGCATTTTGTAAGTCATCAGTGACTGTCTGCTTTTCTCATGATCACGGACATTGCTACTGTTAGTATTCCTATCATACTTGCCCCTCAGATTTATCAGAGTATCGGGAGATATGAAAGTGAAAAACCAGGAGGGCCTGACCTAATGGAGGAAGCCAGCAAAGACTTTCTTGAGAAAATGGTGTTTCAGCTGAGGTCTGGCAGATAAATTAAAAGTTTAGTAGGCTAGGCACACCTGGGTGGCTCAGTTGCTTAAGTGACCAACTCTTGATTTCCGCTCAGATCACGATCTCAGGGTCGCGAGATTGAGCCCTGTGTCAGGCTCTGTGCTCACTGTGGAGTCTGCTTGGGATTCTCTCTCTCTCTTCCCCTCTGCCCCTCCTCCCCGCACTCTCTCCCTCCCTCTCTCTAAAATAAATAAATAAATAAATCTTAAAACGACAACAAAAAAGTTTAGTAGGCTAAAGGAGTAGGTGGGGAAGAGCATTCCAGGAGAGGAAACCAGATGTGCAAGGGCCCTGAGGTTGGGAGGAGTCTGTGGCAACTATCATAGCCATGAAAACAGATGATTTTACAATGTTAGCACTGTAAATCTAGAGATGTGCCCAGGGTGTTATGAACCAGCCCACCTTCAACATTTGCAGGGACCAGGGCAAGAGTATAAAGAGAGACCCATAGACCATATGTCTAAGTATTTAAAACTATAAACCTACCTAATAAACTATCAGTAAAATACGTCTTATCCTCCTACCTACTCAGATGTACCCCTGGCTCACTCTGTTGGGCTTCCCAACCAACTCCATCCTGTACCACGAGGGTCAGGTGCACATGCATGTGCCCCCTGCCCTGCCTCCGTGTGTATCCAAGCTCCTCCCCAGCAACAAATAGGCATTGCCTAGCTACCCCTCAGCATCATTTGGGGTGTGTTCCCCAGTTCCTTGGGGTATGTTCACCAGGTATATGGTCCACTTTCAGGATGGATGTCGGGAGGAGGGCTGTAGGCTCTTTCAGGAGGGCATTCTGGGGTCTTGGGTACCCAGAGTATGGTCCAGAGAGGAGGGCACAGTCTCTGAATGGACACGTCCCCTTGGTCCATGGGTTATTTGTCTCATAAGGAGGGGACAATCAGAAGGAGAGTCTAAGGGAAGATCCTAAAACATAAGGCTCAAGGCAGGTCCCCTCACACCAAGAACAACACTGGCTATGGGAACCCAGGAAAATAACTAGGGCCAGGGGAGGGGAGGCAGGGTCAGAGAAGGCTTCCTGGAGGAGGAAATGCCTGAACCCAATATTTTCCAGCAGAGGAAGCATCTGCTGCAAAATGGAAGTACATGATGTAATAAATCTAATGTTCCTTAAAATCAAATCGGCAACTCTACAACTAAGTGACAGGTGTTTTAGCTTTACTTAAGAAAGCATTTCTCTTTTAACCCCTTTATTTGGCAAGATTACAAGTGTTCTGATTACCTGTGATTTCAGTTCGGAAGGTTTACGCTAGTTGGCTCACATATGGCTTAGCAGAGAATAGTCAGGGGTCCATGCATTCCTGTCTAAGTTGTTATCAGAGAGATGAGAATGATGTTTTTTTTTTCAAGGATTTTATTTATTTATGAGAGAGAGAGAGAGAGAGAGAGAGAGAGAGAGAGAGGGAAGGAGGGAACACAAGTAGAGGGAGAGGCAGATGGAGAAGAAGGCTCCATGCTGAGCAGAGAGCCTGATGTGGAGCTCATCCCAGGACCCCGGGATCATGACCTGAGCTGAAGACAGATGCTTAACTGAGCCACCCAGGTGCCCTAAGAAAGATGTTCTTACTAAGGGGTTCACTATGAAAAAAATTTTAATGACTCATATGATTGGATTTAATCACAGTACTTCGTGTGAAATACCCATTGGCTAAGAGTAGGGAGGGGAAAAAGATGACTGCGTGAATACAGATGGGAATGCAGAAGTGTGAATGCTGTACCACCCTTTCCCTTCCACCACAGTGCTGACGGAGGCCCTAGAGCCATCATTCACCAACGCCCCCTCTCATCCCCAAGGTCAAGATAGCTAGCTGCCCTTGATCTTTAAGCACTAGGATACTTGACAGATGGAAGGATTTGATCCAATATTTTTAAAAATTATCTATCGCACACTGAACGTGAGAATTGTGTGCTTGTTTGTGAAAGTCCAAGGGAGGGAAATGTAAGCTATGGTGGCAAGATTAAATGCACTAAAGGGAGCCAGAAACCTTGTATTTTTTCCAGAGTGATCTCAGTTATTTGGCTGGGGGGAGGCGGAATGGCAATGTCAGGAATGAACTACTAATTACCAGCCAAAGCTCAGAAGACAACCCCAGAGGGTCCATGCTTGGAGGGGTGTGGGAGCTTAGGCCTGTGACCCACCAGCTGAAGGTCTCCTCAGCAGCCCAGTCCAAAGACTGTGCAAGAAAAGGGCAGCCTCCCAGAGAATTTCTTCCTAATTTTTCTTGTCCCATCCAAACCCTACCAAGAAAGAAATAATATAAAACTAGATGAAGCCAAAGTATCTGGAATGAAGGAAAAGGAGAGAGGAGGGGAAAAAGAACTCTAGAGTCACCACTTGGGAAGACTGGGAAGAAAGGCAAAGCCATCCACAGATATTCAATTTAGGGAGAGGTTATTATTACTATTACTATGTTACCGATAGTGAATTTTTTTTTTAGATTTTATTTATTTATTTATTTGACAGAGAGCGAGAGAGGGACCATAAGCAGGGGGAGTGGGAGAGGAAGAAGCAGGCTTCCCACTGAGCAGGGAGCCCGATACGGGGCTCAATCCCAGGACCCTGAGATCATGACCTGAGCTGAAGACAGATGCTTAATGACTGAGCCACCCAGGTGCCCCACTGATAGTGAATTTTAATTGAGTGCTTACTGTATGGCTGGCAGTGCTAAAGTTTACAAATCTTGGCTCTCCGAGGAATATATACACATCCTATGAGGAAAGTGCTCTTATTAACTTATTTTACAGATGAAGACAGGAACCTAACAGAGTGTGCGTCCAAAGTGGGAAGGAACTTGATGGATTTGTTTTGGATAGAGTGAATTTTGGGTGCCATGGGCTCCCAAATCAGAAATCGAGTGTGGTGCATAAACAATGAATCTTGGAACACTGAAAAAAAATAAAATTAAATAAAAAAATCAGAAAATGAGGAAAGTTGAAGTTGAGGAAAGGTCAGGATGGAAAAAGTGGCTTTGAGAGTCAGGTGGTGTGGAAGACAATGGTGTGGACCTTACTTGGGCAACTTCCAGAGACAGAAGTCCAACAGTAATCAGTGAACCAAGATGGGAGACATCTGTTTGTCACTTTAAATGAGCCCATCAAAAGCAAACTTAATACTCTCTGGGGTCACAGCTTTGACTCTTAACAGGGGACAGTTAACTCTGGGTTTGTGTAAGTATTTAGGAGACACTGGCAGATTCTTGCCACCTCAGTAATCCAGGAAACATTTATCCTGAAGAGAAGGCTAAGGTAAACTTTTCTACAACGAGCGACAGAAACTCTCAGGAATGATTCACAACCCCATACATACCTCCTAGAAGCAACTGGATTGAGCTTTTTACTAAGAGGCCAAGGGAGCTATGCCACTGGGCGGAACTTAATTATGTATCACTTGGTTTCTTTAATGTCTCCTGAGCTAAGTAGGATTATTAAATGTTTTATGTTTAATCTGTACCTACTGCAAGCAAGGCTGGGTCTGAATGCCCAGGAGAACCATTTCTCCAAAGTTTCAGCCCTTCCAGCTCCCTGGCCAGCCGTTTGTCAGTACCAAATAATGATGAATGAACTGGAAGATGGAGGTGCCCTCTTTGAGAAAGGGTTGTGTTCAGTAGGAGAGACAAATGAGGAGCACAGACCAGTAAAGCCAACAGGCACCTGGGGGGTGGACACGGCAGTGGTTCTCAAACCTCAGCAGGCATCAGGATCTCACGGAGGGCTTCTTAAGGCATGGGTTCCATTCCCAGAATTTCTGATTCGGGTCTGGGGCCTGAGAATTTGCATTTCTGACAACTTCCCAGATGATGCTATTTTATTTCACCCTTTAAGGACCACTGAGCTAGTGCAACTTCTTCATCTTACAAAGGGGAAACTGAGGCCCAGGGGGTTACATAACTGTCCTAGATCCCCTAGTTAAATGACAGAGCTAGGATGAGTCTTAATCTCTCTCCTTCCCTCATCTCTAAATGTATCAGCCCATATTTCCTAAAATTAAGGACACTGTCTTTTCATAAACACAAGGCAGTTACAATATCAGGAAATCAACATTCTCCCTTTGATGTTAATAAACATCTTGTGAAGAGATACCTTGACACTTTGTAGGTATATTTCTCCTCATACTTCACCCACTAATTTTACCACCCAGGAGTGAGTCTCACTGAAGCAACTATTAATGTGGTGGTCACGAACCAGTGATTCTCTAACTCTATCCTTTCTTCTACATTTATTAGTTAGAATCATAACCGTCAGGAAAATTTCTCCTCCCTCCCTCCCCTCATTCATTCATTCATTCATTCATTCATTCATTCACATCAGTATGGACTCACTCATGGATTCTTTTTTATTCTAGAAGTTATATCTCTTGCCACAGGTCAGTTCCCTTTCTACCATATATCTCTGCTGCTTATAATACTATTATTTCAGAGATGATTTATTAGTTTATCACATTGGTTCAAAACCAAATCGAATATTTTTTTCAGACCATAAACTTCCTGACAGGCCTCCTCTTTTTTGCTAGTGTAGGCTTCAAGCTAGAGCCCCAAAGAGTATCAGTAGTCTTAGGGGTGCCAGAGCTATTGCCCTGGGTCATATTTTCCAAGGTCATAATAATGATTTTTAAAAATTTTGCCTTAAAGCCACTGCCTTCATTATTCCCCACCCACACTTAATTCCTCTTAGACCACTTGTGTAATGAGTCTCAGGACCACGTTACCGTCCTCCAGCTAAAGGAGGATCCCACCTTCAAGCTCAGGTGTGGGGAGGGAGGCAGACAGAGCTGCTCGTGGCCAAACCGACGATTCTATGAAGGAAAAAACTGCCTTACTTGGCCAGCTCTCTCTCTCTCTCTCTCTCTCTCTCTCTCTCTCTCTCTCTGGTCATCCTCCCACTCTGTTGTCCCTGGGGTACCTTAAGGAGGGACACTTGGCTTGCATTGGTATTTGGTTGTATGAGTCCAAAGGAAAATGCCAACTCAGAAGTAAATATTTGCCATTTTGGACTACTAATTACATTATATGATTTAAAAGAAACAAGCGTTTACCACATCCTTGATTTCACCATCATGTCATTGTGCAAGAAAAAGAAATCAGCGGTTCAACAGAAGATGTGACTTTAAAAAAATCTAAACACTTTTTGTTTTTAGAAACAGCTTTGGCTGACTCAAAATCACAAAGAAATGAAAATTTCATTTTGGGTTCCATACACCTCTGCCCTCTAAGATATATTGCAAGGGAAATGCCTCTCAGGATTTGGCCACTTACGACGGGAGTATCAGAATTCTCTGGGAATATGACATCAGACTGAACCAGGTTGAATTGGAATGTTGAACACAGTGGTTCTCAAACTCTGGACATACCGCCCCACCCCCCAAAGGGACATCTGTTGGAAGGTGAATGTGTTTTTATGGTCATTTAGTAGGGTAGGCATTTCATGGGCAGGGGCCGCCATATCCAATGTCCTGCCAAACATAAGCCAGTTCCTACAGCATGAATTTTCCCTGCCCAAATAGCCAATAATATGCTCTGGAGAAACAATCAAAAAGTTTCCCTCCCCAGGGATGTAGAATTAGACGAAGATCCCGAGTCACTATCGCTGTTCTCTTGAATCGAAGAGTTGTAACTCTAGATGCTGTGGGCTGTGGCCATTATCCACTTAGAGGACTGAGGAATAGAGAGAGAGTGCAGTGAGAGAGGACTGGCACAGGTGTGTCGGAAGAAACAGGGAAAAGTGACAGAGTCCTGCTCACACTCTTGTTCAAGCCACTGGTCTTATTATAATTCAGGCCCATCTACAATCCTGTTACTTGCAAACAAGACTCTTAACTTCAGAGAAACTAACTGCCATCTTCTGCCAAATGGACTGAGCAACAGAGCCAGCTGGTACGTTGAGGGAGAGAGGGAAGCAGAGATGTACACCTGAATGCTGCCCAAAGTCTTCAAGGTTCCTGGTCGGTTTCTGAGGCCCAGGTGCCCCAGGGCCCATCACAGGTGGCCTGAGAGGTAGCTCCTAGGAGATGGGAACTCTCCAGAAGGGGCAGGCAGTTCCAGATGGAGAAGAGATCTGGGCAGCAAATTGTATGAGTCTAGTCCACCTCCAGTAGGAGGTCAGCCCAGGCTGAGCCTGGAAATCCCTTCCATGGAGAGGACCGTCATGAGTTTGAATGAAGCAGAGCTGTTTAGAGTGGACCTGAGTGCCAGGAGGCTGCGCTCTGGATTAGGGGTCAGTTAAGAAAATACCCACATGCTGAAAAAACAGAAAGCTGCTTTCTTTAAAAGGAAAACAAAACCAAAAATAATCCCTCACACTCAAGGGAAAAACATCTCTTAAAATCTCGGCTTTGTTTTCTTCACTAGCTTTTTTATCTGCTCGAGTAGGATACTCAAGTTTGTGTTGAGGATGGTAGGTTTCATTTCTGTTACTATCTGAACTTGATGAGATACGGAGGAAAGTCATGGTTTCGTGGTGGATTTCCATGGGCTGGTGCTTACCTGCATGGTTGTGGCTTCTTTAACTGAAGGGGAGATTAGAGAGGGAGAATATAATTCCCAGAACTTTGGTTTTGCCAGCCAGCAAATCATTTAACGAAGATGAGGGTATCAAAAGACGTGGTTTCCATCGGCCCCTGACATTTACAGTCAGCAGGTAGGGACGGACAAAGGAAAGAGGGCGGTTGCCATAGTGTTCTGTGGTATGGCTTGGGTGTAAGATCTGAAATTCTTCTTCCAGCACCATTTTGCTTTTCTTGGATTTCAAAGCTGATGCTGGGATTCCCATGATAGATCCCCAGCACTTCTCACCATGACCGTACTCTTGTTGCTTCCCTACCCGCCACTCCCTCAACAGAGTCCCTCATACTTAGGGTCCTCAACATGGAACTGGCTTCAGAACTGGTGGCTTTAAAACATGAATTATTCCCAAAAATGTATCTCAATTTCAGGAACAGAAACACTTTTTAAAACAAGGCAAAGTCAAATCTTGTGAAGTACTTATCTGATTAACACCCTACAGCTAACTAAAGGAAGCAATTTCTGATGGTAAATGTCTCCAGCAGCAGAGTTTTGCCAGTTCAGTTCTCCTTGCTGCTGGACCCTTCCAAGTCTGGAAAGCTCTGGACTCACAGGTGGGAAGCAGCACCTGACATGTGGTGGGCAATCAGTCAATGCCACCTGAATTGGACTGAAGGTGAGCCTGAATTCTGAGCTGATTTGTGCGGTCAGTTTACAGATTTCATTTTATTTATTTGAGATGGGGGTGGGGTGGGAGAGGGAGAGCACAGAGGGAGAGGGAGAAGCAGATTCCCTGATGAGCAGAGAGCCCAATGCAGGGCTTGATCCCAGGACCCAGAGATCATGACCTGAGCTGAAGTCAGATGCTTAACTGACTGAGCCACATAGGTGCCCTATGCATCACTTTTGAGCATGCATTGCACTGTTGTCCCCTGTGCAGCTCCTCAGTCTGCTTACCGCCTGCTACACTAGCCCTCTCTCTGATCCTTGAACAGGTCGTGTTCCCCTGCCCCAGAACAATCACTCTTGCAGTTCCCTCTGGGGTGCTTTGCTCCCACGCTCTGCAAGGCTGGGTGCGTCAGAGCTGAAATACCATCTCTTAAGAAGTCTTTCCAGATGCCTCATCCAGAGTAAGCATCTTCCCCAGCCGGACACTCTCCATTACTTCAACCTGCTTATTTCTATGCAGTGATTATCATAATACATATGTTTACTGGCTTATCATAACCTTCTCCCCCTAAACTACAAGGGCAGGCAATTTTCTATATTCTTTTTCACTCTATCTTCAGAACCAGGCTTCCAGGAATCCATATACATGGAATGTCTTTTCCAAAATTGAAAAGGCTTCTTCTTCCTCTGAGAAGACCCAGCCCCTTGCTGGCTTGGGGAGCCAGGCAGACATGGGCTATATTTCAGCCCCTCCTGGCTCCTTGGCTAGTTACCCTTGTTCAGTGAACAACCTATACAACTGTGCACTATCTCTGCCCAGGACCATGCCTCGCTCTTGCAGATAAGAGAAACATAATATTAATTAGATGAATAAATAGATTTTGTTGAGGTTTTACTTACAATAAAATGCATGATTTCAAGTGTTAGGTTAGATAAATTTTGACAAAAGCATGTACACACGTAACTATTATCATAACCGAGATATGGAAATTCAATTACTCTAAGAAGTTTCCTCATGTTGGGTGCCTAGGTGACTCAGTTGGTTAAGTGACTACCTTCGGTTCAGATTATGATCCCAGGGTCCTCGGATCGAGCCCCACATTGGGCTCTCCCTGTTCAGTGGGAGCCTGCTTCTCCCTCTCCCTCTGCCTGCTGCTCCCCTTACTTGTGCTCTTGCGCATGCTCTCTCTGTCAAATAAATAAATAACATCTTAAAAAAATAAGTTTCCTCATGTCCTTTTGTAGTTGTCTCTCCTCCCACACACTGCCCAGCCCCCCGACCCCGCCTCAAGCAATCACCGAATCTTTTAATTTTATTTAGTTACATCTCGCTTCTTTGCAAAAGAATTTTAAAATGGCCTTAAAAGGGAATAAACACATCAAAATCAATAAAAGAGGGGGAATGAAGAGGAACAAGCAAGATTAAGAGGAGCAAGCCAGAAGGGTCAAGAGAGCATCTGTGATTGAACTTGAAGTCTGAGGCTTGGCTGTGGCATCCTTATAGTCCAGGCAAAGAGGGAAAAGTGGCATTTCAATTACTCTCTGAGAGCAAAAGCATTTCATTTGTCTCAGGGGCGATGAAGTTTCCCAAGCACAAAGGTCTGAGATATTCCTCACACTGGGCATTCGAAGGAAGATTTTGGAAGATGCTCTGAATGGTATCTTCAAAGAGTTTCATGGCAAACACAGCAGGAAGTCACTGGTCTATTTCTTCCTGACAGTCTTCTGTAAACATTCGTACAGCAAATATTAAGGTATCTCTCCTAAACAAGATGATCTGACTGGGATTTTGGGGAAAGTGAGAAAATAAACAATTCCATGTTATCTTCTCTAGTGAGCTCTGGAACTCAGCAATCCTTTATTGTCCTGATGGGCAGGGTTTTTTGCTTTGAAACCCAGGTGGGCAGGTGGGAGGTTTAACGCTCAATTGTGAAACTTAAAAGAGCCTGGCCAGAATCCCTGTCTAGATCAAAGGCCCCCCAAGCCCCGCCGGGAGCTGCGCTGGGAGTGGGGCATGCGTCTGAGGAACAGCCAGGATTTTCTTACAGAATCAGTTTTGGAGCTGGGCCAACATGAGCTGGGGCTCCGCTGAGATGCCAAACTTCTACACTTGAACATGAAAGATACTGTGGGCAAATGTCGACAGCCCCTTACCACAGACATAGACCTATCTTAACAATATTTTTGGGAGTCTGAGTTCTAAGCCATCCCACCCTTGCCTGTTGATGGGTTGGAGAGGCCCTTAAATGAATACCCTCTTCCCTGCCGGATTCGGAATCGTTGAGAAATAAGAAAAAGGGGCAAGTTAGCTCACTACCAGCTCCTGCTTAGAACAGCATTTATTTCCCTGTTCTGTGGTTTCCTCAACTCCAAGACAAAAGATAGACAAGTGGGTCCTCATTTACTTTCTAAAATACCCCTTACTCCAGTCTTTCAGTTCCTCTCGCTAAGCTTTATCTATGCTTTGTCTCAAAAGCCAACTCTGAATTCTTTATGAATCCATGCATTTGCTATAAGAGGAGATCTTCAGGTAAGTGATGTTTGTCTCTTTGTTTTCAGACCCTGACAGCTGGACAAAGAGGATGAATCTGTTTCCTCCCTCAGATTTCTGAGTGAAACCAAAGAAAACAAACAAACACAGAGGATCCCAAGTCATAGTGGGTCATTATCCCTTACTGTGGTTCAGACCCTGAAAAAAGACCTAGGGTTCTTCATCAGTTTGGTCTGTTTGCTGAGTTCAAGGTCATTTGAGGTTCAACAGAATGTCATGCTGTTTTTCCAGCCCTCGAACAGCCAGAGAATGCAAAGCACATTTTGTAGTTAGGTTTTACACACACAGGGTTCCAAGATAAACTCAATACATATGTTCTGATTCATTCACACTTTACTCACTAAATAACTATTTGATATCTAAGTAGGCTTCAGAGTTTTAACCAAAAATCTCCAAAGTATTCCTTCCTTTGAGCCCAACACTCATATTTTCCTAATAAGAGTGAATAATGGCCAGCAGAATTAGCAGATATTTGAAACAATGCCCAAATCCCTTTCTCCCTCAACTTCAGCGTTCCTTTAGAACCTGTTATATGCATAATCATAATTTTGAAAAAAACCCATAAATATGGTGTGTGTGTGTGTGTGTACCATGTGGGTGTGTGCCAGGAATTGTGGGAGGCACTTTCTGTACATTGTCACTACTATTTATAACAATGTTTAGAGCTAGGTATTACTTCTCGCATTTATAGGCATGGAAGCTGAGGCTCAGAAGGGTTTATGACTTGCCCAAGGCCAGAGCTGACAGGTTGCAATGCCAAAATTCTGTTGAATTCTCTCTGTTTGAATCTTCTTAGTTAATTTTGTTCAGTTCAGCAAATATTTATCAAGTGCTTCTGTGTGCCAGGTGCTTGTCCTAAGCCTGAGGAGAAAAACAAGGAAAGACCTTGAGATGCTCCCAGTGAAGGTCTTCTTATTTTTCTCCTTCAGCATGTGATCGGAGATGGCAGGTAAATGGAGGGGGGGGGGTGTTGAGGAGGCTGCCTCAGTTAGGATGTGTTTCTGTTTGGTTGTAAGTAACAGGAAACCCAACTCGGACTCCCTTAAACAATAAGGAGATCACACTGTGGCTGAGAATGCTAGTTATCCCCTAACATCCATTTCCTCTTCTACCAGGAGCTACACTGGTAAAAATCCAATTTTTAGCCAGGTATATGGCCCCATAGAATAAAAACAACATTCTCGGGGCGCCTGGATGGCTCAGTCAGGTAAGCATCCGACTCTTGGTTTCGGCTCAGGTCATGATCTCAGGGTCATGGGATGGAGCCCAGCCTTGGGCTCCTTGCTCAGCAGGGAGTCTGTTTGAGATTCTCTCCCTCTTCCTCCCCCCCTCCCCGCTGCATGCATGCCTGTGTGCTCTCTAAAATAAATAAATCTTAAAAAAAAAAAAAAAAAGACATTTCTCAGCCATAGCCGAAGCTAGGTGTGGCCATATAACTAAGTTATTGCATATAAACAGAAGTGCTATGTGCACTTTCTGGGAAATGGCTTTCCCTTTTCTCCTTGCTGACTGGATTCAGCAGTGATGGGAGTGGCTGGTGCAGCCATTTTGGGCCACAGGGGAATCAATTATGTGTTAAGATGGCGGAGCTACCACACATAAGGCTATCCCTGGAGCTATCTGCCTGGACTTTTTTTTTTTAACCTGAGAAATAAATAAACCTTTAACTTGTTGAAGCCACTGTTATTTGGAGTTTTCAGTTATTTGCAACTGAACCTAATCTTCACTCATATATTTACATAGCTGGAAGTCCTTCCAGCCTTCAGTGGGGCAGCCTTCAGTGTTAGTTTGATTTAGCGGCTCAATGATAATATCAAGGACTCAGTTTTGTTCCACATCTTTGTTTTGTCTTTGGTGTCAGTTTCATTCTTTTTTTTTTTTTTTTTAAGATTTTATTTATTTGACAGAGTGAGAGAGATGAGAGAGATCACAAGTAGGCAGAGAGGCAGGCAGAGGGAGGGGGAAGCAGGCTCTCCGCTGAACAGAGAGCCCATTGCGGGCTCCATCCCAGAACCCCAAGATCATGACCTGAGCCAAAGGCAGAGGCTTAACCCACTGAATCATCCAGGCGCCCCAGTGTCAGTTTCATTCTAAGGCTGGCTCTCTTTCATGGGGCAAGATGACTGCTGACAAAAAGATGAATATATGCTTCCTTATCAATTTTCAGAGAGAGAAAGCGAGAATGACATCCAGAAGCTCTCTTGTCAAAACAATGAAGTTCCTTTCCCAGAAAGCCTCTGACATCTTCTTGCCTTTCGTTGACCTGAGTAAGGTCATATGCAGCCAAGGGAAAGTCAAGAACTGATTAGCTTAGTTTCTGCCAGAAGCAATTCCTGTGGCAAGGGAGTTGGGCTTACCTTAATTGTCCTCTGCCGGAAGTGGGGTATCTTTTTCTTTTTTTAATTTGGGATAACATACTAATTTAGGGTCAGAACAATGCATTCTTGGCATTAATGAATTTAACCTTCAGTTTGTACCATCTTTGAAGGGCCCAGATGGTTCACTGTGTCAGTGGCAGCCTAACACCTTCCTGTGTGTTTGCTAAGAGGATTCAATGAAGTATGTGGCTCTTTTATTTCAGGAAATTTCCGTCCGTGGGCTAGAGGGAGTCATTTCACTGGTGTGAGTCCAAATGGGTCCATGGAATCCCCAGATAAACCTCTTGGAAATGGGCAGCGCTCTACCCCTCCCTGGGTGGTGTGACTCAGAGAGGGCTGCTACCCTAGAATTTCTCCTGTACATGTGCCCATAATTCCCAGAATCCATATTCTTCGGGATTAAAACGTCATTTCAGAAAGTCCCCATTAATGTTGGAGGAGTGACACGTCGAACCTCAGCACAAATGCGTTGATCAGATTAATTAGAATCCTTACCACCTCCTCTAACACCAGGGACACTGGGCCAGTGGGCAGTTGGGGTATCGTTAGAGAAAAAAAAAGCTCCAGGGTTCTGGCTAATCAGAGAGAACAGGGTAGGGTGTCAAAATGGGGGCCTGAGTCCCTGGCCAAGAGAGGAGGTGGGGATAATAAGAACGATCAGGAAGTGGAGATAGTGGAGGAATATCAAAGTCAATTTCATCAGCGACATAATAATTTAGCCGAGGGCTAGCCCCACGCCATCTACTCTGAGTGAAAAAAATAGTTCTTGTTTGATTTTGTGGCTACTGAGAGACAACAGCTCTATTACTTCCCATCTTGGATACACCCGTGGTTGCTAGAATCCCTGAAGCTTTGTCTCTTTACCCGTCCATCCAGCTCATGGTATGCCCACAAGGCTCGGCACCCAGCCTCTTACAATGACAGGACTCCATCAGTCTCCCCCAAATGGAAAAGAACAACCAGAAGGAGGGCATCCATTCAGTACAGAAATCATGTCAGAGAGCGAGTGAAG
Source organism: Ailurus styani (assembly GCA_002007465.1). Classification (NCBI taxonomy): domain Eukaryota; kingdom Metazoa; phylum Chordata; class Mammalia; order Carnivora; family Ailuridae; genus Ailurus; species Ailurus styani. Next base: position 3,975,439 of record LNAC01000213.1, on the reverse strand, counting down.
CCAGAAACACTGACCTGAAACAGGGTTAGAGGGAGCTAGGCACAGCGGAAAGCAAGAGGGCTTTTCCATTATTTTCAACCAACTCTAAAAGCAATTATTATCATTGCATTTATGGCAAATATATGCCATAAATACCTTTTCCTGCAATAAATTCCAACAGGCCATCAGCGCTTAGCTTACTTAAACTTATCACTTAAAGCAATCAGATAGTCAGAACTTAATCCCAAACTGTGGGGACCAGGGATTTCTTTTCTTTAGGGCCATTTCTGAAGGTCTTGTGAAATGCCGATCTCACCCTCAGGTCAACGCTTGTCATCTCCGGACCATTCATATGCAAATGACACGGCAGGGGAAAGGGTGGCGGGTGAGTGAGTGAGTGATAAAACCACAGATCTCAGAGCTCCACCCAGAATCTCCTAAACTAGACTTTCTGCATGTGGGGCCTAAGAAAGGAGCCTTTTAAACCAGGAAGTCATGTGATTTTTAATACACTCATCGATTACTGGAGTGCGCCAATAATAATACCTTACAGTTTATGGGGCTCTCTGATAAAGACTTTTGTAATAATATCTCATATGAGCCTTGCCGCACACATAAGGGAAGACTGTGAGATCGGGTGTATTTCCATTTGATGAAGGAGAGACCACAGCTCTGTGCTTTCAAGTAACTTGTGTGAAGTGACAAACTCACAAATAGGGGCGCGAGGGCTCTAACTCAGGTCTCACAGCATGGAGTTCAGTGCTCCTGCCTTTAGCCTGAATGGCAAACCATCGAAAGAGATTGACTAAATGTGGAACTCCGACTTGGGCCACTGTTTAAAGGGAAAGGAAAGAGACATGGTCTGGCAGCAACAGAAAGCAGCATCTCTTGTAGAAAGAGAAAATAAAACTCTAAAAACTTGGAAAATGTCAATAACCACACTTAAGGTAATTAATGGTCTAATGATAATGTTACATGGGTTCACCAACAAGTAGAATAGAGATTTATTTCTATTAATGTTTAGATTTGGCCTGGTTGACTCCATTGGTCATGATCGTTGCGTTTTCACAAGAGTGAACCATGTGATCAGAAATTCCATTAAGTGAATGCTAGCTACATTCATTTACTTTTAATGATAATGATGCTGAATAAAAATCTGTGTGACTCAAACCTGAGTCAAGGACAGATGAGGAGTTATTCATACTTAATGTTCCTTTGTCAGCAACCCCATTGATGTCCCGATTTCATTCTGAAATTTTAGTGGAATGAAATCTGAGAAACTAAAAAAAATATGTCATGAGCTGCAATTTGGTTCAGCTACAATTATTAGCCAATTGAAGCCCGCTAATGAGACACACGTGGGCAATCAGTTTTACAACCAGTGTTAGTCAGATGAGTGATCCCTGCTGAACCCCTACACACCTGCGTGATGGTTAATTTTATGTGTCAACTTGACTGGGTCACAGGATGCCCAGAGATCTACTTAAGCATTATCTCTGGGTAGCTCCAAGAGTGTTTCTAGACGAGGTTAGTGTTTGAATTAGACTGAGGAAAGCAGACTGCCCTCCCTGATGTGGGTGGGCATCAACCAGTCTGTTGAAGAACTGAATAGAACAAAAGAAGTGGAAGAAGGGAATGCTCTCTGCCTGACATTGTCTGCTGGGACCCTAGTCTTCTGCTCTTCGGGGACTGGAATTACATCTGCTCTCCTGGTTCTTGGACCTTGCTTGGGGTTTGGACTGAAACTACATTGTTTTTCCTGGGCCTCCAGCTTGCAGATGACAGATAGTCCTTCCTTATTCATGTGAGCCAACTCCTCCCCACCTGGCCATACAGAGAGAGAGAGAGGGAAAGAGAAAGGGAGAAGGGGTGGGGGGGAATATATAAACATATTTCTATCTTACGGGTTCTATTTCTCTGGAGAATCCTGACTGATACACCATGTAACCCTGCCCCCCCCCCAAACTTTTCACCTCAAAATCTCCCTGGCTGTGTAGTAGGGTCAGATGGGTCACATTCAGCCTTACTCCCCCTGCCAACTGTTGGATTTATAACCTATTGCTAAGGTGACCTAGGTTCTGGGTTGGGTCCCACATGGAACTGCTAACTTGGCTTGGTTTCATGCCTTTAGGCCCAGTCCCACTTCACAGGCAGCCACTTGGTGCTATGAGGGGGCACAAGTGGCTGGTTCAACGGGGTTGGCAAGGCCATAGACCTTCCCAGAATTGCTTCAGAAAGCAGCCTCTGGAAAGACTACAGAAGCTGACTAAGTCCTTGGTGAACTTGGGCTCTGCGTGAATTTTTAGGTCACATTTGGTGAAAAATGCAGATTATGCTACTAAGCTCACACCACTATAATTAAAACATTTTGCTAATAGTCACTTATGGATTAATTATAGCTGATCCTGAGTTAGAATGAATCCAGGCCATTTTGGGGGCAATCTGGGTACAATGTGTGATCATATTTCTCTAAGCACAAGCCAGGGTATATATATATATATTTTTTGTGACTGTTCTGTCTAATCTTCTGGTTTTTATTTTTTTGGTACCCAGAAATGTATCTGTCCTCCACCCCTGGGATAAATATACTAGCTTGTTTTCTAGTTTTCAAAATAGTTCGTGGTTGTGGGCGCCTGGGTGGCTCAGTGGGTTAAAGCCTCTGCCTTCAGCTCAGGTCATGATCTCAGGGTCCTGGGATCGAGGCCCGCATCGGGCTCTCTGCTCTGCAGGGAGCCTGCTTCCTCCTCTCTCTGCCTGCCTCTCTGCCTACTTGTGATCTCTCTCTCTGTGTCAAATAAATAAATAAAATCTTAAAAAAAAAAAAAAGTTCGTGGTTGTTTAATAATTCTTTGAAACATCTGGGTTTGTCAAAAGTTATGATGCGTGTAATGGGTATGAATTGTTCCAACGCACTTGAGGTACAAGAAATATCACTTTACTATTTTAGCTCAATATTGACTCCCTGAGCCCAGGAGTAGATTATTTAGGGAGGGGTCCTCGCTCTCCCTGGCCTCTCCCTGAGTTGTGCCAGGCCCTCCGGGCTCACTCAAGGATGGGGGGAGAGGCCTCTGTCGGTAACCCATTTGGTCACTGCAGATGCCCCCTGCCCAAGTTCACATGGACCTTCCCAAAGGCTAGTAGGCCCTGCAGCTGCTCCCCAGCTGAGGAACTTAATGTCTGGCCTTGACAACATCCCAACAGCCATCTCCCATTCAAGGTCCTGCCACCTCCTGGGTCTGGGTGGGACCCTCTCCTCCAAGAACCCACCACTCCCTGCCTGGCATCAAGCCTCTTCCCAGTTCTAGACAGTCATGACCCCCAGTCCCCCCCCCCATCTCTAGCCTCCTCCTGGTGGGCAGCCAATGCTCCCAAACAAAGGCTTGGTCCCAAAACACAAAGTGTCCCTTGGGAACCAGAACATAGGAACACAAAGGCGGCCTGCCTTTTCTGAGGGGGTTAAGGGGAAAACTCCTCTCAGTCTTCGCTGATGAGTCCACAGCAGGTAGAAAAAACCCTCCATAAAACCATAAATGACAAAAAAGTCAAGACACCAGATACTTTCTTAATAATTCACTCCAAGTATGAGTATATATATGTATATATAATTATTCCATTTTTCTTAAAGTTTTGCTTAATGTTTCTTTTTAAAATTATTATACTGCTTGTGTTCCCTCCCCCCATATATTTTGTCCCTCAAGCTACTGATCTATCTCTGAATTATCCATGTTATTCACTTTGTGACTCCCCCCACTTCCTGTTTTGATGTCAATATTATACGATTCCTATAAAGATTTGTTGTCATGTGTTTCAAAATCTTAACAGGATGCATCAATAAATCAAAAACAAAGATTTTGTTTTTTCTGACTGCTCTTTGTTTTGGATTAATGTCATTATTCATCAAGTTGTATAAATTCTCTTAGGGGAGCTTAAATTGCATTAAATTCACATACTAATTTAAAATATATAATCTTAAAAAATAAAATAGGTTTACTGCATTTTCTTCTTATCCAGAAGCAAGGTAGATTTTGCCATCATTTTCTCTCCCTTTATTTGTCCTACTGTGGCGTTTTCCACTTCTTTCAATAAGATAAAAAATTTTTTAAATCAATTTTATCAATAAAATTCCAAATTGAGTCAATTCTCAAGAATTTGGTTTTTTGTCACTCTTTTTTCCCCTAGTGTTTTAATAATTTATTTTTGAAGAGTCAAGATACCATTGTTTTAATTTTTAAATCATATTCCATATTAGAACTTCCTTTTTTTATTATTATTATTTGCTCCAGGGGTACAGGTCTGTGAATCATTAGGCTTACACCTTTCACAGCACTCACCAAAGCACAAACCCTCCCCAATGTCCGTAACCCAGCCACCCTATCCCTACCACCCCACCCCCTAGTAACCCTCAGTTTGTTTCCTGAGATTAAGAGTCTCTTATGGGTTTGTCTCCTTCCCGATCCCATCTTGTTTCATTTTTTCCCTCTCTACCTCTTTTTTGTCACTCTTAAAGGATAAACTCTCTTTTCCCATGTGTACCACTAGTATAAAGAGTAACACCAATTTTTTGTGATTCTTGTCTTAGACTCCTAACTTTCCATTTACCTCTTGAGTTTTGTTAAGTGTATGATCATATCATCTCCCAAAGAGGCTTTGATTAGTCCCTCCTTGTCCAGGTGCCTCTGTGTCTTGCCCCTCTCAGAACGCTGTTGCCAGCACTGTGCAGCACCATGCTGAGTGCCGTGATGGCAGAGGGCACACTGGCTTTGTTTCTGCTTTGAAGGGATTCTCAGTTTGTTTAATACCGGCTTATAGTTGCCGTTTCTTTAAGGAAGAAACTTTACTACAAAAACCCTTCCCATTAAAATACTGATGAGTTTTCCAAAGAAAGAAACATTGATTTGATTTATTTCTTGGTATCTATTGAGATGATGAAGTCACTTTACAAATCTTTCTTATTGACATGATGACTTTAAAACCTATCTCCTGAATGGAGATGGGGGCAATGCAGTAATGCCTGGATTCGGCACATAACTCAAAGTTAACAAAGTAAATAAGCCAGTAAACCCAACCAATCAACCCAGTAGCTCAGAAAGGCTAGACAGAAGGATGGTTTATTTGGGAGTGTCTATTCTCAGGAGACCCACCGCCAGCAGTCCTTTGAAAGGTGCTCAGATAATCCTCCAGACCACTTCCTAGACCCTCCTGCACAAGACTGTCCTTCGGATTGTGGTCACGCCTCTACCGGGCCCTGAGAATGCCCCTCTCAGACAGTCTTCCTTGTTCTCAATGGAGCTTTGCAAACATGGTGCATTCTTTTTTTTTTTTTTTAAGGTTTTATTTATTTATTTGAGAAAGAGACAGAGAGGGAGGGAGAACACAGAGGAAGAGTGAGAGGGAAAAGCAGACTCCCTGCTGAGCAGGGAGTGCACTGTGGGACTTGATCCCAGGACTCTGAGATCATGACCTGAGCTGAAGGCAGATGCTTAACTGACTGAGCCACCCAGGTGCCCAGCCATGCTGTATTCTTTTCCATCATTCAATCACAGGGACAAAAATTTTAGTTACTGCCTTATACTATGAACTAGCAATTTATGTCATAACTTCCATGTCCTACTATAAAAAGGGTTGGGCTTTCATTATTACATATATACTGGCAATTAACAATAAACAGTAGTTTTGGGGGTAAGTGGATACTGGGGGAAATATTACAACCCCGAGTTACACAATTTTGGTTAAAAGAACTGTGTAATTACCTGATGTATTTTGGACTGGACAGCATGTATTGGTCAATGGTGGGAACTTTTTCTTTGTTAGGTATTTTGTGGAAGAATTCCTTTTTTATTTTTATTTATTTATTTAAAAAATTTTTTTTTTAAGATTTTATTTATTTATTTGACAGAGAGAGATTACAAGTAGGCAGAGAGAGAGGAGGAAGCAGGCTCCCTGCTGAGCAGAGAGCCTGATGCGGGCCTCGATCCCAGGACCCTGAGATCATGACCTGAGCCGAAGGCAGAGGCTTTAACCCACTGAGCCACCCAGGCGCCCGAAGAATTCCTTTTTTAAACAAACAAACAAACAAGCGAATACATATCAAGCTGGCATAGACTGGAAAAGTTTTAACCCAAAGTCAGTGAAGTTGAGGCAATATGGCAATCGATAAATGCCCATGGTCCCCTACCCAGGAATCCCAACTATGAGGTAGTTAGTGTTCATATACAATAAGACGTGTGGGCAATATATAAGAATATAAACATAGTACACTTACAATATCAAAAAATCCCTGGAAATCTTAAATATGTCTAAAAAATGGATGGTTAAATAAGTTACAAGACATCCATTCAGTGAAATTCCACGCAACTACAAAAGAATGAGGTAGATCCCCAGGTCCGGGTATGAAAACATGACAAAGACATATTAAGTGAAAAAACAAGGTGGAGAACAGTATGTACAGTATGCTCTTATTTGTGTTTTTAAAAAATGGAATTAGCATCTGTATGTATAGAAAAATTCTGCAAGAATACCATTTGACTATTTTACCATGAGAAAATATGATTATGAAAAAGTATTGCTCTCACTTAAAAGTAATGCGAATTCACTGTAGAAGTTTTGGAAGACACAGAAGGAGATCATGATAAAAATATGAAGCCCCCAAAACAATTTTATGTTTTCCCCTTTGGCATTTTTTTCAGTGCATACATACATTTTAGGAAAGATTAATGCCACAGTGCTCACAGTGGTTTTAAAATCAACCTTCTCTCTACTACTCAGTACCCTATCATGAGTGAGCATTTTTCTATACCATTAGTCAATAATGAAGATATTTTTCCTGAAGAATTCATCCTTTTTCTCTATCTCATAATTCAAGGCAGTTTTAGTTTGGCCTTTGCATTGCCATGCAGCTCAGTGCAGTAGACTGAGAACAGGCTTTGGGATCAGAAGACCTAAGTTCCAGCCAGGCTTCTGCTGGTTAGTTGTGTGATCTTGGACAAGTCACTTAACTGAATTGAACCACATTTTCATCTTTCGTAATACGGGTAAAATAAAAGCCAGCCCTACCTAGATGGTGATGATACTGTAAGGATCAGATGAGGAATCGCAGGCCAGGTGCTCTTTGGACTGTGAATTCTGGTAAGACTCTCCCCATTGCCCTTACATAGACCCTCAGTGGCCCTCCCTAAGTCTGCTCACTTCACTTTGTCCTTTCCTAAGTGATTGAGGTCCTCTGGAAGGACCCCACCTCAGGAGCAATAAAGACCAGACTCAGTCTGGCATGTGAAGACTCTCACAGTCTGGACTGAACCCACATTTCCAGCCCCATCGGCTGATCCCACCATTTTGGCACCACTCTAGTCCTTTCCATGTCCTTGTACAAGGAAACATACTCTCCAGGTAGCTTGTTGATCTTGTTTACCTAGAATATGCTTTATTTTCCCTGTGCCTGCCAAAATCCTATTCATCCTTCAAGGTCCAGGTCCTGTGTCAACTTCTCTGTAAAGACATCCCTGGCAGCCAAAACGGACATAACGGGTTCCTCCCGGGCTCACACGGCACTTGGTATTGCTGATATACATTCATTAATCACACAGTGCAAGAATCTTTCGACTCTTGGAGCACAGTCATCACCTTTGTGGTATCTGCCCATCCCCTGATTTATCTCCATTTTTCCGAGACCTGCCTTCTTAATGCAGCAGCCATATTTTGCCATAGCTGATGGAGACAGGGTGAATCCCTGGAATAAGACTCTCTTTTCTGGGACTTTGGAATTGATATTTAGGATGCTAGTTAGTGTGGCTGCAAGTGAGAACATGTATGTACCTTCAGGATTCAAACCTGCCTTTGAGGAGTGGCCAATTTTGGTTCATCTAGGCAAACAGAGGTGGAGAATGTCATCTGCCAAGAAGATCCAAAAGTAATGAAGAGAGACCAGAGGCCATAAAATCCCAACAAGAGTGACTGAGAGGAAGTCCCTTGGTCCCGGACAGCTTTCTAATGCAGGGTTTCCATGTTCCCGAGGCCCAGGTGCACTTTCAGCAGCTTTGGGCTCCATGAAGTATCTGTACATAAATAAATATTGCCCTTTGGCTCAAGCACGATGAACACATAAGTAGATCACCATAACATAATGTGGGTGTTCAGTAGTAGAGACGTAACCACGGTTTTATGGAGCAGTAGGAGCTGAGGGAAAGTGCAAAGGCGGGTGGTCAGGAAAAGCTTCTTGTAAAAGGTGGTGTTGGACAAGGAGGGAAGGCATGTTGGGCTGTGGGAACATTGGGAGCAATGGAGCGGTGGTGGGAACCGTAAGAAGTTCAGTGTTGCTGGAGTGTAAAGGTGTGGTGAACAATGGCGAGGCAGGCTGGAGAGGTGGGCGGGAGGTTGATTAAGGCAGTCTTGGGCTCCACGGGAAGTTCAGGCTTCCTCCTGCAGGTCAGTGGTTCTCAACCTTGATTGCACATTCAAATTTCCTAGGGAGAGTGCCTGGGTGGCTCAGTTGGTGAAGCATCTGCCTTTGGCTCAGGTCATGATCCCAGAGTCCCAGGATCCAGTCGGGCATTGGGCTCCCTGCTCAGTGGGGAGTCTGCTTCTCTCTCTGACCCTCCCCCATCTTGTGTTCTATCTCAAATAAGTAAATAAAATCTTTAAAAAAATAAAATTCTCGGGCTCAGTGGGTTAAAGCCGCTGCCTTCGGCTCAGGTCATGATCCCAGGGTCCTGGGATCGAGGCCCACATCGGGCTCTTTGCTCAGCAGGGAGCCTGCTTTCTCCTCTCTCCTCTCTCTCTGCCTGCCTCTCTGCCTACTTGTAATCTCTCTCTCTGTGTGTCAAATGAATAAATAAAATCTTTAAAAAAAATAAATAAAATTCTCTTTGTTTAAAAAAAAAATAGAATGTCCTAGGGAATTTAAAAAAGAAATATGGATGCCTTCTCTCATCCAGTCCAATTAAATCAGAATCTCTGGGGGTGGAAGCTGGACACTGGAAGTTTTTAAAAAGCTGCCCAGGTGATTCTGGTGGGCAGACAGCCCACCAGGGGAACCTGATAGGAAAGGCTTGAAGGGCTTGAAGCTGGAGAGAGACCTGGTTTTAGAAAACCTGTCTTGGTGGTTGGACTGAGAGTGTGAGGAGGGAGGCAGGAGACCATCAGCAGTGGTTGGAGTCTGCAGGGGAGAGCCAGGGAGGGCCTGGCGTAGGGCAGAGGTTGTGAGGATGGAGAAGAGGAGGACCTTAGGAGCTCCTGTTTAGGAGATACAAGTTTGAAGTTTAAGCTGGAGCGACTGGAGCAGAAGGAAAGGTAGTTGGGGCTGACCTGAGGGTCCTAGCTTGGGTGACAGGAAATGCCTCAGACAGGCAGATGGGAGGAAAGGGTTTGGGGGCAGCTGGTGACTTCTGCTTTGGACGTTTGGCCCATGAGGTGGTACCAGGGCAGGCAGGGACAGGCCAGCCTACCCCCACGGGGCTAGACCAGGGGCGAATTGCGCTTTGCCACCTGAGTTGTTGTTTATTTTTACCATGTATTGAGAGGAGCCTCCAAAAAGAGTCACTTTTCTAGCTCACAAAGGTGTTATGGGTGTTAGAAGGAGTGGGCCCCACCCCAGATCACCTCCTGAGATAAAGTGTGATGTGTGTCTCCAAAGTGCCTTGAAGTCAGGTGGCTTCTCAGAGTTCTAAAATTAGCAGAGCAGCTGCACTTGGTGGGTGGCAAGGCTGTGGCTCGCTGGGGGGTGGAGGAGGTGGGGGGT